>QOCX01000792.1:35815-63577 GCA_005959815.1 Sarcophaga bullata
CTATAACCATTAGATTAGATTGTGACAACCACTTTCCCTACGGTATTGCAGTATTATGCGATTTAATCTAAGGTTGGAGGGGAAGATCTTCCAAAACAGTTCTCTGGGGCTGGTTGATGCAGGAAACTTAAACAGTTTAAGTTCACCGATTACTTATTTTATAATGTTTACAGACATAATTGCCTTTACTGGATCAATTACTTGCGTCTCTTGCTAAAGGTTGGCTACATTAGCGGCATTGATATTTTTGAAAATGTAGAAGAGTGTAGTGTTATGCAGTAAGACTCAAGAAATATTTCATATTCTTTGTGAAAATAAATTTAAAGAAGTCTTTGTTCAATTGATTCATTACGATTTCGATAACTGAAGATAACTTTATTATTTATTATGCTGCTCACTACAACTTAACACCTTCTTAAATATCTTGTGCCATAACCACAAGCATGCAAAGATATCGATTACTGGAACCATTTAAATTTCAACGCATATGTAGATTAGAACAAGTGTTTGCTTCTCTACTGATAAGAAATTTCAAATTATCTATACGTTCTAAAGATGATGGACACACTTAGGCAATATGTTGCTGTGGCTTGAGATTTCGATTTTATGGTGAAATTTGAGTTTCGACAAAAATAATCTGTGAAGATTAAAAAAAAATTCAATAGATTTTTAAGAAGTAACAGCATAAATGCTTATCGCCTTTCTTTAAATACAATAAAAAATTTTATAAAAAAAATATTTTTTTTATTTTTTTATTTCAAGAAACGAAAATAAAAATTTATTGTTTTTTTTCTTTCTTTATGATTTTCACAAGTTATGTGAAGACATTAAAAATGTTGTTGAAATAAATAATTTTACATTTTTAAAGAGTACCAACAAATTTTAAATGGAAAAGTTTTAAAATTTTAACCAAAAATACGCATTTTAGGTTGCCACCTATTTGATTTTGAAAGTTAGAAAATTTTCCCACACACACATGTGTGTTTGAAAAACATTCTTTTGCAAGGGAAATTAAGTGCCAAATTTAAATCAAATTTCACACAAAATTTATTTCATTTTCCTTTTCACATTGTTGTCAATATATAGCTTAAACCCGTAAATATCAATTACCACATACAAACATTGATACGATATTAATAAATATCCTTGTAAATAATAATTTTAGTTAATTTCGTATTAAAAATAAAAACAAAATCAAATGATTTCACATAATCAACCCTTCAGTGCAGGAAACCTTAAATACAGCGGAAGTGGAAATAATATTTCTACCCTTTTTCTCTTTTTGTTTACGAGTGAAACACTGTAACGTTTTATGAATATCGTATTACATGAGTGAGTATTACAAAATTACACGTAAAAGGAGTTGAAAAATCGAAATCAATCACGCTAAATAAATATTACGTGTACGTTTAGCAGTTAAGAGGTATAATCAAAGAAGCTCAACAGCGATAATAATTCGAGCAGAAAACTGTGGTAATTTATTAGCAATTAAAGGTAGGAAGAGGAGGGAGGGGGTTATTTTATGTATGTTATTGCCCGAATTACATTTCTGTTTTCATTTTGAGCAAAACTTATTTCTTATTAAGAATATCGAATGGGCATTTCTACAACATTCTCTTTAGTTGTTAATTTACATTACATACAACGGGTGATTTTTTTTGCTATTTAATTTTTGCGGATGAAGAAAAATATTCGCGACATGACAATGCCAAGTATACTATTTCACCATGAATAGACAAACAACGCTTGTAAATATGTTTCTGTTAAAAAATTATATTCAGCGGCCGTAATGTAGTAGGCAATGTGGACGTAAGGGCTCGGTTCAAACCCCAGGTTCGACACCTCCAACTAAACGAAATATGAAAAATTATTTCGTTGGCAACTTCCTCTCAGCAGATTTCTGGCAAAAATTCTAAGTGTGAATTAAATTGCCATGAACAGTTTCTCAAAAAACTCTCGTTCGCAATAAAGGTTACACTACTCATGCATAAATTTAGCATACACAACATAAGTGGTATGAGAAGCTAGATCGTAATATTTCTTTAGTCGGAATGTAAAGACCAACTATGCATGTATGTATGTATACGTCAATAAACGGAACTAATGAATTTAGTTTAAAATACAGCCTAATGCAGTTGAAAAGCTGAAAATGCATTCAAAAACTGAGAAGTTGGATTGGGATAGTACTACATGAGACCCAGTTGGATAAATCACACCATTTTTTTCTTTTGTTTTTTGAGATAATTAAAGTTCCTCTAGTACGATAAGGAGATAAGTTAGTCACAATTCCAGTTCTGGAAAACAACCTTACAGCTACCATTGGCAATATATTGTGGCAATATAATTGACTTATGGCCTCTTATTTTTAAATTTTTATAAAAAAAAATGTGTGACTGAGATATCAGGAACATTTTTTAATCTTTTAAAATACCTATTGATGTCATTATGTGCGGAATATAACATCGTTTAAATTTTTGCCAAGGCTTTTATGCTTGGAGGACAAGCAAAATGTCTAATTTTCTATGACTCTCTCGCATAAATCATTTTGAACGCTCTCAAATAGCACATGCATAATAGCCAATGTTGCCAATAGTGGGAGTTAGATCAGCAAATTCAAGTCAAATAAAGTTGGCGCAAATGGCCGAGCCAATGTCAACACCAAACCCTTACTTTTTCAGTAGGCATTGTACGCTTTTAGATCTCTTGTGAATTGGTATCGTTACAAATCTGACAATCTGGATACGTAACCATTCATCCAGAAAAAGGCGTCATCAATAAAAATGATTTTCAGATGAAAATTAGGATCAGAGCTCTTAAGAACTGTGTTTATTCGTCAATGATAACTTGACAAAATAGACTGACAAAATGACATCTAATGTGACATAAGAAATTGCAGTAGTTTAGTAGGTAGTGTGTTCGCTTATTGGAAGTGAGGCCACAGTTCAAACCGTTGGTCAGACATCTCCAACAACAAAATACAAAAAATATGTCTTTGGGACTAGATATTGAGATTAAATAAAATTGTCATGAAAGAATTTCTCAAAATTTGTCGTTCGTAGTCGTCTTTAAGCTGTAGGTCCACACAACATAAGTGGTGTGAGAAACTAGGTTGTAATCCTGCTTGAAGAGTTGTAATTACCCATTATGTATGTATGTATGTTTGTTCACGTACATATGTATACATTCCTCCAGGAATAGGCATCATCAATAAAAATGATTTCCTTCAGTAAAATTATTGGTTAACATGGAATTATTTCTGAAATAATTTTAAAATTATTTCATTATGTTTAAAATATTTCTGGCAGCATACATATTGTAAGTGAAAACATATTCAAATTGGAAAACATCATAAATCATTTGCCCTTCTGCTTAAACGCAATACAATGTTTACGTTACATTCACTTTAAAATCAATGACCGGAAAATAGTTTTCAAAATTAGGCATTACGAAAACCAGAAGCTGACGTGAAAATAAAAATCGTAAACTACACAGCATCACATCTTTGCTTTTTAATTTTTAACAAATTCAATACTGTTTTTATGGAAATACACAAATTAGCTGAGTACCCAACAGCTAGGAAAACTGTGAGAAAAATCTGACAAATTTTTACCATTACATTTGGGTTTTTTTTTAATCACAAGCACAAAAAATAAAGGAAAACTATAGTAAAAGAACGTTTAACATCTGGTATTAAAATTCTTTTCTTGGCTTTTCATTTGGAGCAATACAAGGATGTAAATGACAGTTTTTTTTTTGTTTTTTTTTGTTTCATATTTTACTGCATAATAAAAAAAACAAAAAAATAAAAAAAAACTGTCATTGATGTGGGGAAATTGAAAAAAATTTTTGTGAAGCTATAAAATTGACATGCTCTTTTTATAGTTAAATTTCGTTTGTTATGAAAATCCAACATAATTGGAAAATTCAACGTTTATATAAAATAATATGGGAACCAAGTAATTAAAAAATATTTTTTTTATAGAAAGAAAGGAATTCAAAGGATTTTCTTTGGAAACAGGAAATACAATTTTTTTTTACGTAAAACAAATCAATCTGGTTATAATTGTGAGGGGGGCAACATTTTGATTTGTATTGGAATTAACATTTGTTTGGTTTTTATTCATTACACTACCAGAAAGTATCTTAGGGTTTATAAAACTCAAAGGACTTAAAATAGTAGCTGACACACAGGGATAACTTAATATTTTCTCCATATGCTAGTTTTATAGTCGCCTTAGTGTAGTAGGTAGTTTGTTGGCTTATTAGACTTGAGACACGGTTCAAATCCCAGATCATACATTTCCAACAAAACTAATAAAAACTGAAGTACCTCAGGCTTTATAAAACTCAACGGATTTGAAATAGTAGCTGACACACAGGGATAAATTATTATGTTCTCTATATACGTTAGGCCCCAGTTCAAACCCCTGGACGAACATCTCTAGCAAAACGAAATATGAGAATATATTTCTTCGACAACATCTTCTCAACAGATTTCTAGCAAAAACTCTGAGAGTACATAAAAATTGTCGTGAAAAAGCTTCTCAAAAAATCTGTCGTTCGGAGTCGACTTTAAACTGTAGATGCCGCCACTCATGTATAAAATTAGCACTCACAACATAAGTGGTGTGTGTAGCAAGGTCTTAATCCTGGCTGAAGGGTTGCAATGATCAATTTTGTGTGCATGTATGTATGTATATATATATGTATGTGGATGAAATCTGAAGTACATAGTTGCATATATCATTGATGTCCGAGTAATTCAATTAAGATCAAGAGAAGTGACAGCCTGGTCACTGTGGTTCTGAAAGTAATACCTACCGTCGACGTCACCAGCACAAAGTCCCTACGAAACATTGACTTTTTAGCGATGGATTGGATCACATGTGGACTAAATTCGATAATTTTGTTTGTTCACGTATGATTAATCCAAAAATGGATCGCATTGGAGCACATGTAGTTGGCTATGGTTGTTTGCCTTCAGTTATTGCGTCAGTTAAATTTTATAAGGATGCAAACCCAAGACAATGTTCATGTTGTAATCTGCAAAATCGACTACCTCACACTTTCACGAACAGCAGCAATGTTTTCGGCAAATCTTGCGTTTCGTCGACCTACATTGGTTGATCATTTACTGAGCCAGTGATTACGAATAAATCCACCACTTTACGAATAGTCCTCTCTGTAAAACGATTGTAAAGATCTTAAAATAGGTGAAAAACGCTGTACGTTGCCCGAACAGGACACCCATTTTGATAAAACAATTGTATTATTATCACATGTTTTGATGGCCTTATGATATCCGCCCAGATTGTAGAAATTACAACTAATTTGATAGGTGCAGCTACAACAAGATGGTCGTTATCAACTAACCAGTTCGGTTGTACCTACCGAAAGACCCTATATTTAAAGAAGGCTTTGGGAAATGGTTGTCGACTAAAACACTATTCACGTTTGAAAAGGTGAAAGCGTTTTCATCATGGTCTACTGTCAAAATTTTTTGCAAATAATTAATCCAGGAACCCTAGAACTTCAAATAGAACAACATTATGATCTCTAGAGAAATAGTATGACTCCTTTGAGCAAAGCTTTACTCGTCGAGACCCAAGACCGATTATATTTTCATAAAACGTATTTTTCAGGCAACTGTATTGCATTTTTATTATTCTAGGCCCTGTTACGATAGTTCAATCACTTTCTTTTCTAATGGAACTGCATAATAGAAATAAGAGTGGAGATAAGACCGAAATACTGACGTCATCAGAGGTAGTTCTTTCTTTGTACAAGATTCTGGTTAAGGTGAATGATGAGTTCTATATAGCTGACCGTGCTGATTGAATTTTTATTTCAAGAAATTAATTGGCTAATCTAGGTGATCAAACAATGCAGCAAGATGGCGCAACTTGATATACAAATCGCTTAGCAATGGATTAAATGAAGAATTCATTTGGTGGTAACTTTCCATTAAAAATCTTGTCCTCCATTCGTGCTAGTTAACACGTCTGGATTACTTTTAATGAGGCTGGATTAAGTCAACAAGAAGTCAACAACTCTTGAAGTATTGGAAGCTAATTTGCAAGTACCCATTGAAGCTATGAAGCCAGATTTTTGGGAAAAAAATGATCAAAAATAAGACCCTCATAGCCTTGGGAGACATTCGCCGGAAAGCATATTTAAAAACTAAGTGGTAACAAAAGAAAAATTCCATTCCAATCAAGAGCATCTAATATTGTATAAAGTTTAAATATACCTTTTTCTTATCTCTCTCTCTCTCTCTGTCTCTCTCTCTCTCCTGACTTGTATGTCTTCCGTTGTCGCTTACTAACTACAAAGTTATGAATATGTATGTTGAATAAATAGCATCCTTTATGGCATTTTAATTGATATGTTACGATGAAAGTTTATATTCGTTTTGCATCACACACCAATATTGTTCATTTTATTCATTAAAACTATAACAATGTGGGTATTATTTGGTAATGTCCATAAAATTATTTTCGGAAGTTCAGATGTTAGAAAAACTCAATACAAAAACAATTTATTTAAAACAAATACACAAAGAAGATTGACCACAAAAACAGGACATTTAAAACGAACAATATGTTGTGCCGAACTCATCTAAATGTCCTTTAGAAATTATTTACAACAATAAGGCTAAAATCAAACTATAAATATGGACAATAATTTTGTTTTTGTTTTTTGTTTTTTTTTTGTTTAAATGGCCTTAATGTGGCCAACAAAAAATGTCCTGGGCAGACAACATAAATGATTACCTTTGTTCTTATTTTATAACCAAGAAGTTCTGACTTTTTATGTAACAAATGTCCTTTCAACAGTCCACAAATCACACCATAAAATGAAAATGAGAACGTAATCTATTGAAAGGTAGTAAAGCGCATTAAACTATTAGTAGGCGTATAAGTAAGTGAAATAACTCCAGCTGTTTTATACCAACAACTTGTAATAGCCATTGATGACACCTTCTTCCTTTACTTTGTCTACTTTGCCAGTCTCAATGATTTTGTTGTGTTATTGTCTTAAGGATTCTCAGTGCCCTGTATTTGTGCCGACAAAGCATCTTATGTAGTGGTTGTAGTAGTAGTAGTAGTAGTAGTAGTAGAAGAGTAGTAATTACTAGCCATTCAGTTATTTATTCCTTCAATTCCATTGCCATTTAAGTAAGGATTTGAATTTTTTTTCTTTCATTATTTTTATGTGTAAAACTAAAATGTTTGTTTGTGTTTTTCTTTATCCTGTGCCTATAACACCTTCATTACAATCGTATACTTAAAGAGAGAGAGAGAGAGAGAGAGAGAGGTAGAGAGAAAGAAAATAGCTATACCTTTATAACATGTGCCATTTGTTAATGTCCTTGTTTGGCTGTCTTTAAGCAGACTCTGTTTTCTTTTTCTTTGTGCATTATTTTTAGAGCCTTTTTATTAACCATACTTCGCCCCCGTAACCATTTATTGTTCTTTTGTTTTTGTTTTTTTTTTTTGTTTCTTTTCGGTATGTAAGTCACACATTGACCAGATGTTTGGCTTATAACTGACTTTTGTTAGCTTTTTTGTAATGGGATAATTGGTTTCTGTGGTTGTTGTGATTTTCTTATGACACGTGACGTACGTAATATTTAATGCAAGAAATAGAAGAAGCGAAAAAAAACATTTCAAAAACACTCCTCTTATTAAAAAAAAATTATAAAAAACTTGCCGTGAAGGTAAGTATTGTAGTTTGTTGGCTTATGGCCAGATATCTCGAACAAAACGAAATGTAAGAAATATTTCTTAGGCGATTTCCTTTCACTATATTTCTAGTAAAAATGATTAGAGTAAATAGAATTGCTATGAAAAGTTTCTCAAAAAAATATGTCGTTCGGAGTTCACTTTAAACTGTTGGTCCTCACTTATGGATAAAATTAACACACATGGATAATGCGAGAGGCTAAGTTGTAATCCTGAGTGAAGGGTAGTGATGCCCAATTAAGTAAGTATAATTAGTAGTGAGAGATTTTTTGTGAAAGTTTAAACTACTAGCATATTAATTTTAACAGGCAACTTATCTTATGAGCGTTTGGCATGAGAAAAGTTGGAAAGAAAAGTGCAGGCAATCACTCAGTGCATTGAAGCCATTAAAACCAGAAAATTAAGCAACGATATGGGACAGTGGATGAAAAGACCTCACGTCATAATTTCATACCCAGAATTAAAACCATCGTTATCTGTGTGAATTGACTCCAAAGTATGCAAACACGAATCATTCAGTTGTCAAGATAGTGGCATTTGTATCTTGAGTTTCTTGAAAAGAAAAATTACTACCAACCTTGACTATTCGAGCATTTTTTTTCTATGTTAGCCTATGCATTTTTTAATCCTATTTGATAACGATAACATTCTTGAATTGAAGCGAATCAATCATAAATGTTTACTTCGTAGAAATAAAAAATCGAAGAGGCGAAATGAAAAGAGATTTCATGCCAAGATTCCATTAGAAAACATCAACTAAGTTGTCGAAGGATATGTATGCATGGATGTAATAATCCATCGATCGGAGGGTGTATGCAAAAAGGGCGACCGAAGATTAGGTTGACAAAACATATAAAGGCTTGAATTCCGATTTAGGGAATAGAACCTGGAAATGTTACTGAAGTTTAGTAGCAAGTATGCTAATTTAATAGACTTGAGGCCACGGTTCAAATCCCAGGTCAAACAAAACGAAATTTTAATACATCTACGGCGACTTCCTCTCAGCAGATTTCTGGTAAATACTCGTGAGTGAAGTCGACATTATAGTGTTGGTCCCGCCACTGATGAATAAAATCCTATTCGAATAGTTGTAATGACCAATTGTATATGTATACGTGTATGGAAATGTATTTTAAGTTCGGCTTAAGATTCCATAGAATTGCTAATATAAATATTGATAGAAACATTTTAATGATAATAAACGATGTTTTCCGTCCATAATCATCCAATCCCTAAACATTAAACAACCGGTTAGTTGGATTTCATATTGGCATCTTTTTTAACTCTCTCTCTCTCTCTCTCTCTTTAATGTGTGCTTAGGTGAATACTGAAATTCGTAAATTTACAGTTAAAATCTTTGGAGAAATAAATTTGAAGTTAATAGACGTCAATATATATTTTGTCCTTTCACACATTTTTATTCATAATTTTCCAATATTAATTCCCCTCTTCTTAAGAATCACTTTACCAAAGCGGATGTTATTGATTTAAATTCGACGCATTTGCATTTGTCATTAAATTACAATATTTTCCAATACCAGCTCGAAAATAATCCACATTGTGAATTTTATATCCCCCAATTGCCGAGTGTATTTGCATGTTGCAACATGCAAAGAAGTCTTTAAAATTTATTGTGTCTGTAGTGGAATAAGCAGCATTTTTATGCAAAACAATCATTATGCACTCAACAGTTTGTTGTTAATAATGAATACACAATTTCAACCCTTTTTTTTTTATTCATGCCACTTAATTTAATTTTTATATACTCACCACGTAAGTACAACAACAACAATAAAAAAAAGTGAATGTAATGAAACGTTTTTTTTTTAAGTGAAATTAAAACAATTTCATGTTGATATCGTGTGTGTGTATGCGTGTGTGTGTGTGTGGAAAAACTATGTTTTATTACAATTCCAATAAGGATCGAATGTAATCAGTTTGGAATTAGGGTTGCAATATGAAAAATTATATCTTTTGAGTAACAATTATTATTTTTAAAGTTTATTGCCGACTTAAATTAAATTTTTTTTTCAATAAACATCTTAATTCGAATCAATACTTATGCATAATACTGTGTTAAGCTACAGTTCGTGACACGAAATTAAAAACTATAACTTTACAACCCTATTAGTCAGGATTAGAACCTAGATTATCATATCACCCAAGCTATGCGTATTAATTTCATCCATTAGTGATGTACTCCAGATTTCAAAAGCTTTTCATGGCAATTTTTTTTTACTCTCAGAGTTTTTACCAGAAGACTACTGACAGAAAGTCGTCGTTTTATTCGATTTGACAGAGTTGGACTTTATAGTCACAAGCTCGCGGCGACTATACTAGCCTGTTTACGAAATTTATAGGAGAACTGTGTTCGGGAATTGTATCTTAAACACTTGGCTGACTATATGTATGTAAAGACCATTGTGATTTGAAGCGTGGTACTAAAGGTCATTCCATGGTGTGGGTCTTACGCAATGAACATACATTTTATTTTGGTGAAGCTGCCGAACTTAATCTGTATATAGTATATGAGCATTTAGGAAAATAGAACTCAGATAATATCATAAACATGCAGGAGGTTTTTTTTTAAGAGTGAGAGAAAGTCGATTAGTCTTCCAATGGTCCCAATTACTGGTGACTGTATGATTGGACGTAGGTATAAGTGCATGGGCTAAACACCTTACGTTAGCTGTAGGAACTACTATTGGTTGAAGAGGAAAGAAAATCCTTAGAGCAATATTCGTCCAAACGTTTTCTTCATTGGAAAATTTTCTTGTTTACTTAAATGGTTATTGTAACCCTAAGTCAGGATTACCACTTAGTTTCTCACACCTCCCATATTTTGTGTGTTAATATTATCCGTGATAGGCTTGAGTTACAGTTTAAAGGCATCTCCAAACGTGAGATTTTTGAAGAGCTTTTCATGCAATTTTAATTTATTCTGAGAGTTTTTGACAGAAGATTGCTTAGTACCTAGTAGAATAGGGCGACTTAGCAACTGGACTGAGATAATTCAGAACAGATAGTTTTCAAGAACAGACTACTACTACACGTACAGAAAGCTTTTAATGAAAGACCTGATATATTAATGGCGTATATATTTTGCGATCTATTTTCAAAGTTAGAATTGTTTTATTGGCAAGGAACATAAAGCCACAAAACATCTTCAACTTCATTGCAGTCGACTTATGTTGTTTTTTTCATTGTTTTGTATCCATTTGACTAAAATGTTTTTCCAGAACAGTAAGTGAATTAGTGTAGTGAAACTGAGTTGCTCCATAGGGCTCTGGTAAAATGTGTTAGTTTTATAGTATAAGATGGACATGGCTTTAGATTGTTCTAATACGGATGTTAGACTCTGCTCTATTCCAGAATGCTGGGCTACATGTTGGAATAACACGGACAAATATTATCATAGCAACCTTATATACTTATCATTACTTTTTGGTTTTAGCAACAAGTGTTCTTTGAAATATCTCATGTTCAATAAAAACAGACGTAATTTATTTAGGCCTGGTCTTTTTATATTGTATATGTATGACCACTGTGTAATGTTCTTTGATAATATTTTCCTCTTTGAGGTTTTTTACCTTTAAAAACGTTTAGAATATGAGCTCGTAACGATATGCAAAATAAAAAATAAAAATATTTGTGTTCAGTTTTAATTAAATTCTTTTTATTGCACAATTTTGTTGCCACTGTTCACAACTTATTCTAACAACAACAATGTGCTTTATTTGTTATTCTTTGTTTATGCCTTTGCTTTAAGCAATAACAATTATTACACAATTGTTCGTAGATCCTTAGTAACGAAGATCTTCAAACCACGATTGTTTTCTTCACACGCAACTTGCTTTACACAAGACTTTACATACATGCTTTGCCTTACCTTTTATATAGCGACGTAAACAGTCTGATGAATGTTCTCGTAGGCGAAAGTTCGGGTCTTTGCCTTCTCGAAAATTCTATGAATGGTAACGTGTTGTTTACATTCATGTATGCTTTCTTGTTTGTTGCTAGTGTATCTTGTTTACGTTCGTTCTTGCAGTGTTGTTGGTGCTTGTTGTTTACTTGTTACTTGTCCTCTTTCATAATAGCGATGTTGCTGCTGAGATGCGAAAGGATGACACGCAAAATCGTGAAGCATTCCACATTTTTATTAAAGTCGCCGTAGTCTAGTAGGTAGTGTGTTGACTTATTAGACGAATGGCCAGGGTTCAAATATGAAAATATTATTTTTTCGGCGACTTCCTCTCAGCATATTTATGGCAAAAACTCTCACAGTAAATAAAATTCCCATGGAAAGTTTCTCAAAAAGCTGTCGTTTGCAGTCGTATAAAATTAACACACGCGATATAAGTGGTGTGAGAAGCTAGGCTGTAATCCTGACTGAAGGGTTGTAATGGCCAATTATGTACGTTAATTATGTGAGATGTTGTTATATTTTTGTTTTAATCAAGCAATAAATCTGTGTTTAACATTTTAATGTTAAACAATGTTACACCATTCCATTTACGTAACAATATAAGTAATCATGAAGAAAATCTTCGTTGCATGCGAACTTGAAAGATTTGTATTTTTGTATCAAAACTTTAACCCTAGCATATATAGGCATCTCATGCATCTTTCAAAAAAATTTTACGCAATGAAATAAAATTAAACTTTACTTTACGTTTTTAAGTTCAATTTATAAAGTTATAACGATTAAAAAGTAATACCTGTTAGTAGCAAATATGTGTGTGAAATAGTACTTCTTTTGTTGGATTTATAAGGTTCTTTACATAGTTCCCATGAAGAAATATACACAAAACGATTAGGCATAAGCAATTATTTAATTTTCTCATGGAGTATAATCATCTTTTAGGCTAATTGATTAACATATGTACGTACCTGTATATGTATGTATGTATATACGAATAATATTTCGTTTCACATAAAATATTACTCGTAGATATTATAAAGTACTTCACCTCTGGTTACCAGTTAAGTTCTTTCTAAATATGACCCTAATCTAGCGCTTCTGTATTTTTTTCCACTGACAATGCAAATAAAACAAAATGTTTAAAATTAAATTTAAAATTTGAAATTTTTTTTTTTATTTAAACGATTCCGTAAGTAAGTCGGTCGTAACGCATTTTTTTTTATTTACTTTTTTACCGTATTACGCATTTTGCCTTACAGTTCGAATATAACGAAAATTCATTCATTCATAATGAAAATATAATAAAAATTTGTCTTCAGTTAGTCTTGTGAGATTTGAAAACAAAAAAAAAAAAATTTTTTTTTTTTTGTTTTTGTTTTTATTCTTAACTTTTTAGATTATTTTGTTATCTATAGTTCATATGTTAATATTTATTTTAAGTACTAAAACTATAAAAAAAATTATCTGATATTCTGCTGCCGTAGACAAATAAATCAGATATCTTTATCAAGAATTACACATGAAACAGCATCCAGACTCCGATAAGAATAAATAATTTTATATATTCGGAGGTCATTGAGATCGTGGAGAAATTTTAAAACAAAACAATTTATTTTTTTTCTAAATTTACTTTCATCTTCACTTGTGTAGGGGGGCTCTTTAATTGCAAACAGAAGTTTTAATCAGTGTTAGCTTTACATGCCTATGTATACGGAATTAGACAAGACGCCTTTACTTTGGAAAATGTGGTGGTTTTATCTAGAATACTTCTTCCACAAATACAGCAATTATTTCTATTATTTCTAACATTTTTTTTTTATGTTTACATTTAAATGCGCCCATAGTAGCATCCCACTCATGCTGCTTTTCTAAAGTGACCATGAAGTTCATGTATTTACTTGTTTCACAGAATTATTAGAAGGTAATTCAACTTTTAAATAATGAAAGAAAGTTTTATTATAGTTTTTTTCTTTACTTACTTCGATGTTGCACCATTGAACAACAACAACAACAATCTGCAAATGAAAACATGACAAGTCGCAGTAGTAATTTAGAAGCACTCGAGATACTAGATGACTTATATACATTAACAGTGAAATTTTATATGTTTTAGATAGCATTTTATATAATATCGGGTGTTTCATTAAGCGCTTCCTATCTTTAAGTGTAAAGAAAACAAAACCTGTGTAAGATACCACCAAAAATTGTTTAGTTGTGTGTGAATTGTGTGAAATATAAAATCGTTTAGGATGCCCTGGCAGTCCAGTGGGTAGTATTCTAGATTAGTACCGTAAGAGTCATGGGTTCGATTCGCACCAGAGATTTATATAATATCGGGTGTTTCATTAAGCGCTTCCTATCTTTAAGTGTAAAGAAAACAAAACGTATGTGAGATATCACCAAAAATTGTTTAGTCGTGTGTGAAGCATAAAATCGTTTAGGGTGCCCTGGTAGTCTAGTGGGTAGTGTACTAGATTATTAATGTAAGGGTCATGGTCAGATACAACACCGAGCATTAAATAGAATTTGTTACTGTAGTGTAATTATTAAATGTAAAATCGTTCAAATATTTCCCACGGCTTTTCCGACTCTGGTGTATAAATCAGTATAAAGAGGTCAAATCGCACAATCTCGCTGGCCAGTTCATATGACTATGCCTTTATATTGCTTGTGCAGAATATTTAACGTGGCATAAGCTGTAGCATCGTCCGTCTGAAACAAGTTTATTCAATTAATGTAAAAAGAATTTGATAAGCATCGATCTAAAATTCACGCCCTTGTTAGTGATGGCATGACCAACGTTGTCCTCATAGAAATATAGATTGACAACGTTGACAGTCCAAAATCAATATCAATCGGTGATTTTTTCTGATGATTTTGAATTCCATTTGAATTAGTATCGTCGCCAAATTCGACAATTTTGTTTATTCAACATACGTTCATTCAGAAATGGGCATAATGCCAGAAAATGAATTTCGATACAATCGGGACCAGACCACTTACTTTGATAAATAATTTTATTATTTGTTATCTACTATGCTGTTATGATCACTTATTTAACAGATTTACCTTCAAGAAGATGGCCGTTATTAACTGTCGAACTTTGGAAATACCTATTGGAAGGCCTTATAAAATCTAAGACGTGTAGCTTCATATTGTTGCGATACGGGAATAAAGAATGATAATAATAATATTGAAATTTTTGTAGTCTAGTAGGTAGGGTGTTTGTTGGCTTATTAGATGCGCGGATTTGGTTCAAACCCCAGCTCAGGTATTACGAATAAAACGAAAAAATATTCTTCGCCGGCTTTCACTTACGCAGTCTTCGGGCAATAACTGAAAATGTAGGTTCCACCTCTCATATATAAAATAAACACGCACAACACGTTTGGTATCAGAAAGTAGGGTCATAATACGTACTAAAGGATTATAATTAAGTAAGTAAGTAAATGAATAGGCAAGCAATTAATTTTATTTATTAGTTAAATGCCTATAAAACAGTTTTCCTTACACAAAATAAATAAATAATCATGTGATATTTTTTTTCCTACAGAATTAATACAAGAATAGCTATAACAGAGAATCCTCCCACTTCTAAAAACTTCTACAGACTTTAAACTTTACATTTTGTAGGGCTTGCATTTCAGCTCACATTTCAATTTAATTTGACCATAAACATCTAAAAAAAACCTTAAAAACCGTCATAAAATTACTTGGGTGGCAGTTTGGTATGAAAAAGAAAATTGCATTTATTCTTGTCTAACGTCAAAATAGCCATTAAAGATCATCTTAAATCAAACAACTTATACTGTACTAACAAATTGTAAATTTTCCTTTTGACCATGAAATTGTTCTAATGTGCCCATTAAAGGTTGAACCAGGAAGTTTATGTTTTTTTTTTCTTTAAACTAATATTTCTAATTTATAGCATTTTAAGGTTTAGTTTAGACTTTAAAGACAAATATGGAGAGATAAAGTAGATCAACTGTATGCTAGAGGGTCATAAATTTTAAGATTTCCAAAGTCTTTTCTACTGTAAATGTAAAACAAACGCCGAAAAAAAAAGAAAAGAAAACTTAAGACTTTAAACAAAGCTCATATAAATATCTTACTTTTATGAGGCAAATATCTAACATTATACATATGGACATACATAGGTACAAGCATAAGTTTACATATACCCATACTCAACCTAGTAATAATGCGTTTCCATGTCCACTCAAGTCTTACTCATATACGCCCTGGGTTAAAGAAAAAATGTTAAAACTCATTTCATTCAAAAGTAATGATACAATATTAACTTAAATAAATTATTTACAACAAAAATTTATTAAAGTTTCTATTTTATTTTCTAATTTTAATTCTAAATTTTTTCTAAAAAAAAACTCGTTTTTTTTAATGAGTTTTCTACTTCAATTTTTGTTTAAGGTCATTGCATTGAACATTAATCTATCATGACATGGCATATATGCATGTCCAAATAGTTTTGGTAGTTTTTTTTTCTGTTTTTATATGCTTACGGTCAAAGGTCAGATTTGACCAGAAATTTCTCAGGCTTTTGCTAGGACGTATTTGTTTAAAAGTACATTTTTGGTAGAAAAACTTCCTGTAAGAATTTTTAAGGTTATAGATAAACCGGATTTATTGACCTTATGAACTTAACGGTTCTTTTGCTAAGAAAGTTTTTATAGGAATTTGTACAGAAATTTTAATAAGACTTGTTTTCTTAAGAATTTATTTAAAGACCTTAAAGGATTTCATTCGGAATTTTTTTAGTGGTTATGGGACATTTGGCAACATAGTTTGCTATTCAAAAACTTAAATTACAATAAAACTATCTTCTAAGATACAATTCTTATTACAACAACAAGTAAAACATAACTGTTTAAATATACTATGTAGCGTTGTGTTAGTGTTTCGATGTTCGAAATATTAATTGTCTCTCTTTGATCATATCAATTACATCGGGCAACACTATAGCCTGTTTAAATGTCAAGCTCACAGGCTTCGCTTTGCTAGAAAATCTTTCTAAAATCTTATTATTTCGAAATAACATTACAGGAAAGATTGAAATGTGGATAAGATTGAAATGTGTCACAGGCTTCTGAAAAAATTTGTGGAGAAAAAACCGAAACGAAATGGTTTCTCGTTGCAATGTGAAAATGGAGGCAGGTGTATAAGCAGCGTTGACACTGTATCATCATCACTACTACACTATAGGTTATCTCACCAATTTAACATTGAACAGTTTGACGAGCGGGTCATATTTAGGTCAGCGTTTAAACCTATTGTGATACCTTAATAAATATCTAACATGGGGATGAAACATTCTGCAACCCGATTCCAGAATAAATATTGTTATTATAGGATGAGAGAAAATGTGAGTTTGGGAAGGTCCGCAGAATACATACACATGAGGTGAAAGATAGTATTTTCCTTCTTATAGGTGGCATGCCTTTCAATATTCAATAAGATACTGGCTCTTGAGATTCTCTTGAGAATTATGCAATGGATGGCTATGCAATTTAAAGGTAGAAGTGTTGCAGTCATCTTCTTATTTATATGAGTCCAGTAGAGCCTTCCAATATTCCAAATGGTTTTTACTACCAGTAAAATTGTGTCTCGAACGGAGAATACCTCTTTTAACTAATGCAATCGATACACTTATGCCCTGTAACATATCGACTATGAGCTATGCAAAGGTTTTCGTCAATTCATCGGCAGTTCAATTCGTAACGACCTTTGAATAATTCATTATTTCCCAATGAAATTTCAGGCATTAAAGGAAAAACACAAACGTCAAGGTAACGTTCATTAGGAATTTAATCGAGTACATGAGGACATTTTCAGGGAAAATTCAGTCGTTCCTGCGAACATCACAGCGATCAGAACCAGGCCTATACACATCTTTAATATCAGAACTCTTAGCAGTCCACTCTGTATAACATTTTGAAGCCATTTGTATAAATCTCAAGGGCATCTCTTGATCTTCATACCAGTAGCCCCCCTAGTTGGAATTCTAAAATAAAACGTCCTGTTCAGATAGTTATAAGGAAGCATACAATCGATCTGCATGTATATATACCTTCCCGGAATTACAGCACGACCTTAGTCTGGATTGCTCTAAGATTTAAGTGCATCAAACCTAGGCATCACTATATGATTCAATATAAAGCCAGACAGGAGCCAATTGAGTATAGTACATAGGCTTTAGTCGTAGTGGAATAGAGCGCACTGGTGGTCAAAATGGATGAACTTTGTCTTTAAATCGGTCCTATTCAGATAGTTTTGAGAAAGCATGTAATCGAACTGCATGTATATATTTGTATACCTTCCCGGAATTGCAGCACGACAATTGTCTGGATTGGTCTAACCATAAAGCCAGAGAGGAGGCAATTGTGTATAGTAAATAGGCTTTAGTCGAAGTGGAATAGAGAGAACTCGGTAGTGGTATTAGTGTTCGCATACCGTTCACGCGAGAATCTTAAAGCAAGTTTGGTTCTACTAGGGTCTGATAAAAATCTTAGAGATTTATTGTCGAAACCAAACGAAATTGAAAATTTTCGGAAGCATATAGAAGAAGAAGAAATAGCAATGACACCGAAAAAAGTAATGCATTGTTACTGAAATGGAATGGAATAGTTATCACTGAAGCATTGTCTGTTTTCATGTCAGTCGTAGATTGCAACTATGAAAAGAACAGCAGCTAAATAGGCAAAAATGGCTGTCCACATAAAAAAAAACGTTTGGAATGGAAAGAAAGTTGAGTGTGTTGCATTTGAAATTATTTAGTAATTCAATTTTAAAACATAACAAATCCCAAAGTTTAATGTAATGTACTGAACTACACTTGCTCAATTGTTTAATTGTAGTGTTTGTCCCCTAAGTAAAATCAAATCATGTAAGGCGCTCCTTTATACATAAAAATTGTAAAATTCTCTTACGTGTCCTTAAACTGTATTGTAGTTTTCACTTTTTGGTGCAGGTGGTTTTTGCTTTTTTATTAAATATACCCCGTACTTATTTGTTCCGCTGAGATGCAGTGTATGAAATAACATGCAACATTCAATAATGCCACAACATCCCCTTTTCATATGCTCGAATAGTGAAATTAGTTGCTTACAGCAGCGTGGACGTTAAGGAAGCAAGAAAGTAAAGAAAACATGTTTATAATTTTGTATGATTGTTTCCGGATCAAAAGATCACTTCCTGACAGGATATAAACAGGAGTAAATAAAATCAAATTGTACAAATGTTAAGATTTCTATGGGAAAATGTTGTTGTTGTTCTAAAAATAATTTTAAATTTTTAATAAAAAAAAAACAAAAAAAAAATGAATTAAAATGACCAAAACCAACTGGACAAATGTTTTTAACGGTCAAATATCCTGTTATTTTCTGTATTCTTCAAACATTTTTCTTAAAGAATTAGTTTAAATGTCAAACAAACATTAGAAAAATGCTTTAGAAAATCTTTGAACCCAATTTTCAAACTAAAAAAAAAAGAGAAACAGAAGAGCATGACATTTAAGATCAACCCTTTTTTTCCTATCAAATCTTATGTTGCTGATGCTGCTGTTGCTGTTACTGTTGCTTTATGACATGCTAAGATATATCTTTTAAGATGCTGGCTGATGTCAAGATCACCGCTTTTTAACCCTTTTTTTGTTTGTGTTGTGTCTATGAGTTGTTTCAAACAATTAATTTAAAATTCATTTTCTTTATGTAGATCAGAGTACAAGTATTTTATCATACGAAATTATATTTTTTTTGCTTGCCAAACAATCACATTAAAAATGTTGAGTTCATGTTCGGTGACATTTCTTTTGAACTTAAATGTCAATTTGTTAGATTCTTTTGTATTTTCATCTAAAAGTTTCTTATTTTTTAATTTTTTCTAAAGTTTTTTTTAACATTATTTAACTGTTTGTTACTTGTCTTTTTAACAACAAAATGTTGAAACAGGGCTGGGGTTATAAAAGATGTGCTCATTTTTGTTGCATTGTTTGCAAATGTAACGGCTTTAATAACAATATGGTAATTATATATCATTTAACAACAACAATAAACTTGGTACAAAGTTTTCGAAAGAAAAGTACAGTTTTTTTTGATACCTTAGACCAACTAAGTGGACTAGACTGATAGTGCTATTCGCAAGCACTGACCCAAAATACCAAATATTTGCTACCCCTAGTTCTAGCGGAGTAGCTCTCACTCCATCCAATAGTGTTATCATATAGGGCAACAAACTAAACTGGTACATGAATACACAATTCGGAACCAATAGATCTTTACTGGAGGGTAAAAATGTGTAAGGCTTTGTAAACAAACCAAATCTATTCTACAAGACCGCGGATTGATGGTTCATATAGGTTCAAATAGTCTTTAGAGAAGAGATATAATCAAACCTGGTTTAAGCACGGAAACCGCTATGACTCTGAGGCCTACAAAAAAAAAAGTATGGAATCTAAAGCCTGTCGACTACACGATACCTGAATCTGCTTACGTTTATGGTTTTTGGAATGAATATATCGAAAGGAAATTGGTATGATAATGGTTAACAGCTTCCATTTAACGTCACTGATGGCCCCCAGATAATACGATGAATTCGGATGTGGAATCTTTTTAGAATAACGAAATTCTTTTACATACATACATACATAATCGGCCATTACAACCCTTCAGTCAGGATTACGGCCTAGCTTCTCACACCACTTATGTTGTGTGTGCTAATTTTATACATGAGTGGCGGGACCTACAGTTTAAAGTCGACTCCGAACGACAGATTTTTTTGAGAAACTTTTCATGGCAATTTTATTTACTCTCAGAGTTTTTAACAGAAATCTGCTGAGAGGAAGTCGCCGAAGAAATATTTTTTCATATTTCATTTTTGATGTCTGACCGGGGATTCGAACCATGGCCTTTCGTCTAATAAGCCAACACACTACCTACTAGACTACGGCGACTTCTAAATTCTTTCAGAATAACGAAATTCTGTCTCTTGTACTACCCGATTACTGTAGTACTATTCAAGCTGAATTAGTAGCTAGAAAGCTTAACGCTGTTCGGAACCGGTGTCAGAGTATATCGTACACATGTTTACGAACAATAAAACGGCCATTACATTTATAGAGAAGGTATACATGATCTCCATGATTGTTTAAAAATGCATGGTGTCTCTAAAAGCGTTAGCAAGACATTCGATGGTTGTCCTCATATGAGTTCAAATATTCTGAAAATAGCTGCTTGCTAAGCTAAGATGGAAGTCATCATTAAACAGTAGGTAGTAGGTGACATGGAAATGTTGCTTGTATGAAAATAGCCCTGAGAAAAGTTATAGAGTGCCATTTCGACGTAGTTTAGAAGCTAATCCAATTACAATTGATATCGTATAGTACCATCCAGTAAAAATATTACCATAATTTCGGGTAGCTAAGAAGGTTTCAATAACTCTAGATTCTCACAAGATTACCATAAAGTCGCTAAGAAGAGGACAAAACGTATACACATTATTTGTATAGTGGATCACAGTGCTATTTCGGATAACTGCATAGCAAATGAGAAGAAATTTCTAGAAATTTCTAGATCCCATTAAATTCATTAAGAACTTGTCAGCTTATGAATGACATGGTGTTACCCACTGATACTCGCAAGATAGCGCAGGAAATTTTAACAAAATTTTGTAATAGACTTATGGAAAGTCTGCTCCAATACCTAAATATCACACTCATTATTGTTGCTGTGGGCATTACCGGATATTGTAATGTTAATGAAAACCTATTGGACGTGATCATTCGGCCGGTGGCTTTAACAGAAGACCAAAGACAAAGAAGAGAAGAAAACTATTTCTCACGTACTGGATTTATAACCAATATTATCACGTGGAAAAACCAATCAGCAAGGCTTCCAAAATTTCCGCATTTAAACTCACTGATTTGTCAAAGTATTCTCAGGAGGAATAATAAACGGATATGCCCTGCATTCAACTGTTTCCACCACGACATNACGGATATGCCCTGCATTCAACTGTTTCCACCACGACATGTGAATTGAAGCGTGTGGTCAGTATATATACATACATTCTTAATTGATCATTACAATCTTTCAGTGGGATTACGACCCAGCTTCTCACACCACTTACGTTGTGAAACGAGAGAAACTTTTTCATGGAAATTTTATGTAGTCCCATAGACTGCTGAGTGGAATTCGCCGCAGACTTTTTTCATATTTCGTTTTGTTAGAAATGTCTAACCTGGAACCTTGGTCTCACGTCTAATAAGCCAATACACTAGCTACTAGACTATGGCGTCTATATGTCAGTATGCAGTTCTAAAATACTTAAGACTTTTGCTTCAACGGAATCGGGAAGTTGTAAGCCAGGTTTAGGTAATATAGAGTGGTAAAATATAATTTTATCTACAGTGGCTTAAAGGATCACTTTAAGGTTTATCACTGGAACCAAGCTTTTACAATCGTAACATTCATTATTCAATAATTTCTCTTTACCACCTCTGGCCTCTAGATAATAAGCAACGCCGTGTATTGCAACTTTGTTGAAAGACTTCCATTTGCTTTGTTCTGCGCTTCTTTGGTAATGATTCATGTTTTTATTTAATTTTTCTTGGATGCTCTCTTTTCGCAAACCAGAATTATATGTCATGTTCAATTAGCATTCGCTTAATTAAATTCATTATCGAACATTATGGGTGGTCTTAATTCAATTCGATTTTTTTTTCTTCTCTATCTCAATTGCCAAACTTTTGTTTGTGCGCTGCGGACTTTATTTTGCTTTGTTCTTCTTTTTTTTTTTTGTTGTTGTTTTATTTCTCCACAACAACAATTTTTTTTAGAAGTTTACCGATATTAGCGTGTTAATTACGATTTAAATGGTTTATTAGTTGAGGCCCCTGTTTAGCAAGATGGTCAGTCATCATTGTGCCAATTTATGTTGAACTCTATGAATGATGTTGATGGAATGAATGAATTTTGCTTTTCTCTCGTTTCATTATTGAATGAATTTCGACTTCCTATGGTGTTTTTGATTTGCAAAGATAAAAGATGATGAGATATTCATTCAAAGGTTTTTTTTTTGTGTATAAAATATTATGAATATACTCGTACTGGGTTTCGTTTTATTACTCTTCTTTACAATTTAATAAATTTTAAGCCAATTGATGTTTGATTGATTTTCTTCTTCTTCTTCTTCTTAAATACGATTAGTTAATTAATTTTGAAATAATTTTTAATACGGAAATAAATAGAAAATTAATTTATACAAAGGCAATGAAATGACATAAATAAATTGATATGAGATGAGATTCATCACTAGATGATGGTGTTTTCTGTGGGTGTTTCTAAATTCCTCAAGACATGTTAATCGTAATAAATTTGCGAAAATATAGAATTGGTGCTAGGTAATCAGTGCTCCTTAAGTTAAGTGAAAGTAATAATTAAAAGCTTCTACTGAGTATGTGATTGAAAATAAATTTATAAGGATGTAGTTTAAGTCACCGTAATCTAGGTGGTGGCTATTAGACGTGCGGCCATGCCTAAGATCGGCTCTTTTAAGTCCTACAATCAAAATATCCCTAACACTAAGAAAATATTTGGAAAGCGTATATTCAACGAAGGGTATAGAGAAGCAAAGTTGTGGAGGCAAAAGTTTTTCTGAAAATTGACAATTAACAGGAGATCTGGCCATGGCATCAAACTCCCTAGGAATAACCATTAGGTTGGTAAGGTTTTTGGACAAAGATAATTTAGGGAGACAGGGTATGCCTATTCAAAACGGAGATTGATTTGAAACCAACATGTAGATTCAGTGACGATGAGTATGAATCATTTTAACATATTCTTGAAAGCTGTGAGACATTAAAGGATCTCAGAAGAGGGGACATATAGGTGCAAGTCAAGTGCTAGGAAGGAAATTGCTTTAGTTGACACCAAGCAACATACTGAAATTGGTCAGGACAATACTTTTGGTGGAGATATTATAGGTATACCCTATTAAGTTTGATTGAAGTTCAATAGACGTGAGGTTACAGTACAAATCTTAGGTCAGACTTCTACAATAAAACGAAATATGAAAAGAATATTTCTACGGTGACTTCCTCTCACCAGTACCTAGACTAGTTTATATCGATAAATATAGAATGAAATGGCTTACGGTCTTAACGAGGTTAGTTCGATTTTTCACCTTCAGTCAAGATTACCTTTCAGTCTGGATTACAACCTAGCTTCTCATACCACTTCTGATGTGTGTGTTAATTTTATCCATAAGTATTCATAAAGAATTAGAGTTTAATATCGACTCCGTACGACAAATTTTTTGAGAAACTTTTTATGATAATTTTAATTTACTCTCAGAATTTTTGCCAGAAATCGCCAGAAGCCGCCGAGTAAATATTCTTAGTATTTCGATTTGATCGAAATGTTTGGCCTGTGGTTTAAAACGTAGCCTCACGTCTAATAATCCAGCACATTACCTACTCAAAAGAAAGGAAATCATAGCCTTTCGTGCGCCTTCGTTCCTATTTATATTGAATGGGATATTCTTACAAGAACTCCTGATATTTACAGCAACAGATGAAGCCGCCATGATCCAGTGGGTAGTGTGTTGGCTTATTAGACATGTAGTCACGGTTCCAGTCCCAGGTCAGACATCTAAAAAGATTTCTACGGCGTCTTCCTCACAGTAGATCTCTGACAAAAACTTCGAGAGTAAAGAAACTTGCAATGAAAAGTTTCTCAAAAATAAGTCGTTCGGAGTCGACTTTGGACTACAGGTCCCTCCACACGCAACATTAATTTTGTAAGAACCTAGGTCATAATCCTAACTAAACTCGAGATACGGAATACTAAACCCATGTGTTGCTAAAAAAAATGGTTTTATTTTTCTACATTCAGGTTTCTGTATATTTTATGGCAAATACTCAGGGGACGCCTCCTATGTGTGTAATACGTTGCATTAGAATACCGAAAAAGGAAAAGACAATATCAGACAATTAATTAACAATCAGAAATACCCAAATTCAAATCTAATAGAAATTAAGCCCACGCCAGCGGTACTTGTAGTTTTGCATATTACCCAGTAGACCATTGGGCTACTCAAACTCAACTTCAAGGATAATTTTCAAGTGAAACAATGAACAGGTTGACATATTTATTTTTTTCTATTTGTTTCGAACAGATTTATTTAAATTCTTAACTAATTTGCCTTCCGTCAACAGAAACCACAAGCATACACATGTCAAAAAAAACCATAATTGGACCTGATGTCTGGCAAAGCATGAACACGCTTACTTTTATGGTGGAAAGGACAACTAACTCAAGTGCAG
Organism: Sarcophaga bullata; assembly: GCA_005959815.1. NCBI lineage: Eukaryota > Metazoa > Arthropoda > Insecta > Diptera > Sarcophagidae > Sarcophaga > Sarcophaga bullata. The sequence goes on from QOCX01000792.1 coordinate 60,819, forward strand.
AAAACACTTGTGCGTAATGCAACACTTGAGTACACAAAACGTTGCGGCTGCGCAATAAAAACAATAAAAGAAACACAGACAAAAAAAAGAAAGAAACCCACAGAAAATACGAAACTGACTTTGTTGACCTTCCGACAATTGTTTTTGTAAATGCTACAATGCACAACAATGACAAGAGAAATAATGTTGGTGGTAGTTAAGGGTCCTTTTTTAAACAATAGTGGGCATACAGGCACTTGTTAAATTTTTTTTTGTTTTTTGTTGTTGTTGTTTTCGATTTTTGTTGTTGAAATAATATTACAAAGCAATTGAATGGATACGAATGTAATTTAGTTTATGAATACAGGAAGAAATGTAACGTATTGAATAACGTATTTTTGTTGTGATTGTCTGGAATCACTACATTTTAGTTTCCCAGGAAAACCGCAAAAGGCAAGGTGTTGTAACGGTATGGATATAGCAAAAAACGACAGGATATAAGGTGTACTTATTAAAAGGCAGCAGTATGATCATTTAAAATTTGAGTACAAAAACAAAAAAAATTAATTTCGTTTTTTTTTCTTTCTTTAAAAAAAACTTACAAAGAAAATTCCAAATATTACCAAGTGCTTGGTAAACTGAAATTTGATCTACTTTGATTGCTTTTCTAAGAGAAAAACTAATTAAGCATAAATCGTATTGAAGTTTTCGTTTTTTCTAAGGTTTCCCCCAATTTAAAAATGAAGAATACAATATAAAAATAGTTTCTGTTTATAAAGAATTATTCACGTATTATTATACAAGCATACGGATGTGCTACAAATTTGTAAGTGTGGGAAAATAATCTCAATCTAAATCCCCACAAATGTACAAAAACAAAAAAAAAAAAAGAAAAAAGTCTGTGTTTCAAATTCAAATTAGTCGTACATCATGTTTAGTTTTATTATGAATAAATGTTTTGTACAATATTATGTGTCCCAAAAGAGTAGAGTAGAAAACCAACTAAAATCAAAACACTATGCCACACAAATTGGAGCTGCAACATATTACGTTTTGTAAACCAAAGAGAAAAATTCTCGCGGTAATCAAATTACTTTGTACTCTACTGTGACTCACAGTTTGGTAATTGTATGGCACCTAGTTTTCCTTAAGGCACGTATGTGCGCAGGCGTAATTGTGTTTTGAGGACAATACACTCGCATTCATCCATCCTTATGCAACGCTTGTGTTCATCTAATAGATTTATTTTTATATCCTTGGGAAAATGTTTTTCGTTGTCTTTCACAGTTACAGTTGCAATGCGGTTTAGTTTAAAATAAAAAAAAATCGTTTTTAATGAAGGTTTTAGTAAATTTGAAAGATTTAAAGAGCTTGACATCCGCTATTATAAGTCTTTAAGGTTATAAATACAATAAGTATTGTAAATAAACAGGTTGTACAGAAAAAAGTATTACATTATTGAAAAAAAAAAAGTAAAACAACAGATACTTCAAAACTTTTGAATTAAAGCCATGGTTGAAGATAACCGTGGCTCAGAATTAGGTGGCCCATTTATTGAGACTGTTTTCAGAAATCATCCGGGAATAACATGTGCAGATAATTAGGTAGGTAGGTAGGTAGAAGTGGCTGTCTCTCGATGAAGTCATGAGCGGACACACTTAGGCCGCACGCAGGGCCCATTGTGATACCACAGTTACATATTTTCTCCTAGTCTAGGAACCACGCGGAGCTTCCAATGAAGCGGCTCAGACTGCCAATATCCATACATGACAGTTCATCCAGATCTTCCATGTAGTAAGCACCCAGATGCCTCTTTCTTCTCCGACCAAGTGCCGGGCATGTGCACAGCAGATGAAGAACATTTTCATCCTCCTTCTCATCTCCACAGCTTCTATAGAAGTCATTAGCAACGTGTCCACGACAAATTCGCCTCGCATGCTGNATTAGCAAGGTGTCCAAGACCAATTCGCCTCGCATGCGTTCCTATAATGCAATGCCCCGTAATAACACCGATAACAGTACTGAGCTTACTTCTTTGGAGTTTAAGCAGAGCTGATGAGTGCCTCTTATCCAGCTTTGGCTAGATTTTCTGAGCCGTTCTGCCCGCATCCGAAGCCGCCCACCTACTGTTGACAAGGTCTACGATTGCATTGTCAGTTATAAGCTTNGGTCTACGATTGCATTGTCAGTTATAAGCTTGCAGATAGATTGCAATTCGTACAATTTACGATCACTATAATTGTTCTACCTATTGGTACTGTGAGGGATAAACAATGTCGGTACCAGAGATCATCAATGAGTATTCAAAAAGATGATTAGATTCGGATCATACTCATAATTTCTGATGCTTTTACGCATTCATTCATTCACTCATTTTCAAAGTTGGAAGTACTCTACATACTCATACTCTCCACGACTCAACACATAAGAGAATAAGTATGAATCGCGTGCGAACACTGCAATACTCACTAGAAGGTTCTGTGTTTGCTCTGTTTGCTGCCGTGTGTTTTATGCTTGTGTGTCTTTTTTCTTTTGTTGGATATGTAACAACAACTAAGACGGTAAATTTTGATGAATGATTCGAATCACGCGAATCATTCGAAAAAGTAATTCATTGCCGATCTCTGGTTGGTACCATAGGGTGTCATACTCATTCTACCGAAAGCGCTATTCACAATACGGTGGATAAATTTTCAAAACCCCTGGTTCATTAAACAATCAGCCAACGTCAGTATGTAACGAAATTGCCAACGACTGTAAGAATGCTAGGAGATTCTGAG
>QOCX01000793.1:2221-24961 GCA_005959815.1 Sarcophaga bullata
TTCCAAGAGTTTCAAGTTTATTCATTTAATTTACGCTGTATTTTCACAAAAGTTTTCTAATCTTGAATTTACTTTCGAGTTAATAATTTTAAATGTCCACTTTCATGGTTGGGTTTTTTTCTTCTCTTCATTTATGCTTTCTCTTTTACTCTTACCACAAATGCAACGTGTAACTTAAATACGAAATCGTTCTTTCCAGCTGCATATTTACAACTTAAATGTGGCAAAGTACACTTTACATGATTTGCATAAAAATTCGCTTCTTTTTTTTTGTTGTTAAATATTGTACAGACTTTCTTTAATTTTCCCTATTTTTTCCCACCATAATTTTCTTTATCGCTTTATGAGCACCAGCAGTAGCAGTAGTAGTGCATTTTCTTTCTGGTTAGTTTACTTACATGTATGTGGCAAACTGCTACTGTAACTGTTGTGTAAATGCATACACATCCTGTATCTCTGTACGGATATTAGATTTGCCATTTTAGAAAAGTTTTTAAAAGGTTTTTTTTATTTTATTTTGTTCTTGTTTTCTTTTTTTTTCTTTATTTTTAATTCTTAGTCTGGTCTGGTCTCTAACAGCAAATGGCGGGGGGAAAAAAAGCAAATGTAATAAGAAAATAAAGAAAAAGGAATGAATTTTATTACGAAAACCGCAACAAGATCTAAATGTACTTTCAACATAAACTCTCTTTACTCTCTCTCTCTCTCTATCTCTCTCTTTTTTCTTTTCTTTGCTATTTGCTCTGTTAGGAAACGTTAATAAAAACTGTGATAAAAATAAAACTTAAATGCAATCTCGTTGCAAACAGCAGCAAAAATATGAAAGAAATATAAGCAATAAGCATTAGAAAGTATGCAATGGAGAATAATTTTAAATTAAAGCCATAAAGTAGGCAATAGAAATTTAGAGATTTAATTAAAACCAGTAGTTCTTACAAATTATAGAAAAAAGAATAAAAATTTTAAATTAATCTTATGAAATAAAATTTAATGCCCTACACATAGAAGTGAATTGTTCGTCTGGAAAAACTAACTCAAGTCGCAAGGTCCAAGCATGGTACGTAAGTAGATAAAGTTTACTGTTAACCCAAGAAGGTATATACATACTTAAATCAGATCATTTTAATCGCCTACTTACATATACACATACTTACATAACTGATCATTACAATCCTTTAGTCAGGATTACGCCCTAGTTTCTTACACCACTTATGTTGTGTGTTGACCTACAGTTTAAAGTCAACTCCTAACGACAGGTTTTTTGAGAACATTTTCATGGAATTGTGTTTTTTACTTTCAGAGTTTTTGCCAGGAATCTGCTGAGAGGAAGTCAGAGTTTTTGGCAGAAATCTGCTGAAAATTAATCGCCGGAGAAATATTTTTTTTCACATTTCTTTGACATGTGGTTTGAACTGCGGTCTCACTTCTAATAAGTCAATACACTACCAACTAGACTACGGCAACTTCAATCGTCTACTAAAGTGCTTTCGCCTTCTTCTACATAGTGGGTGCCATGTACCCAATAGGTAAAGAAATTTTCTCCTCTTCATCGTTATCATCCCTACCGCTCCTACGGAAGCCATTTGCATGTATTAAAACTAATACATCTTGTACGAATCTTTGTAATGAAATGTCCAGTAATTACTCCTAAAACCATACTGAACGTGTTGCTTTGGACTGTAAAGAAACTTTCCTGTAATGTCCTCTGATGACATCAAAAATCATGTTGAACGTATATTGGATCGTTAAACAGACTGCCCTTGCCCCCTTTATACGGCTTTGCTGCTCTATTCTGTCGGTATTCGAAGTCGCCCACAAAGTTGTTGACAGCGTTAGTAACTTCATTGTCAATTATAAGCTCACAGGTTTTCAAAGGAGGTCCCAATATACAGAATTTACCGAAGAGTTCGTTAGTTGTGCTATGCCTGGCCAATCTATCATCTCTACAGCTATCTCGACTGCCGTTGCGTTACTGTATCCATATGATATGAAGGTCGTATCGTTCCGTTATCGTATTGAGAAACTCCTGACCGCCACACACAGTTTTGTTGATCTTTACGTTAAATTTCAGGTCTGTGACAGCCGCCTGGCTAGCAGAAATTATGCTAATATCCCTTTCACATATATTTTCGCCCTTAATAACCCATAACGCAGGTCTTTTGGTCAAGACTCCCAACTTAATGAAGCTGTATTGTTTCCATAGCCCTATGGGGCTAACTATGCCCAACACCTTCGCTAAACGTTCTACCCTGTCAATAAAAATTTCATAAGAATTGTGGCCGGTATGCGTTACGTCATTTATCCAATCCTTTATTGCCGGAATCACTGTCCTAAACTGTCTTAGGAAGGTATTGTACAACGTTACATCATTTTTCAAGCGTATCTTACCGGAAGGAATGTTCTAAACTGTCTAAAGAAGTGTGGTGACACTTCAATATTCTTTTAGCTTCGGGTGTCTAATTTTTCAATCATTCAGCTGCTTAGTCGCTCAAAAACTACTACTATGGTAGGCTACTTAGTGCCTACAATAAGGGTCCTGCCGAAAGACGCCTAAAATTGTCTCCAGAGCTATTGTAAGTGTAGTACTTAAGGCACTAACTTTGTATACGAAACTCTGATCTCTATTGAGATGTTAATTTGAAAAATATAGCAACGAGAGACAAAATATTTTATATCAACCCAAATTTTATTGTATTAGAGCATACACTTAGGAGCAGACAACCTCAAGTCCTGTGATTACGCAACACCAATGTCGCCTGGTAAATATAAAAACTAATAATCAATTTGTTTGATTTAAATTGGGTCCTAGTTAGTGCAAATAGTTGCATTAAATTAAACAAATAAAAAATATGAACCAGAGTAAGTCTCTGTCTCCCTTAAGTATGCAACAATTAACTTCAATTTCTTTCTAAGCCTTAAATTTCTTTTATTTTAATGGCATTGTTGTTGCCTTCAAGCATGCTCTAGTTTTGTGAACATTTATTGTATTATTATTGTACTTGCTATTGCTGTTGTTGTAGTTGTTATTATTATTGTTGTTGTTGTTTGTCTCATGTTATTTATCGTTAAAATTAAACGCTGTTTACTGTCATAATTACACACTCATTTTCCCGTACAAGATACTGATGCAGCTGCTGCTGCTGCTGCTGCTGCAGCACTTAAAAGAGAGTGTGTAAAACATTATTTTTGTGGACTGTCCTTACAGTCTGCCTCTCTCACATGCCGTCTGGCAATTGCACTTCATTTGTTTTGCATTTTTTTCTTTCTTTTGTTTTGTTGTTTTTTATTTTCTAGTTAATTTTATTGTTTATGACAGACCAAGGCAGAGTATACAAAAAGCGAAATATAAAGCAAAATGAGTGAAAAAAATCTTTATTTTAATTGTTGGCTGCATGCACAAGAAAAAAGGGGAGAGGAGAGTAAAGAAGAACACTTTGATACAAAGAGCTTAAGATTTATTTTTATTTTCAACACAAAACAATGAAAGCGTTAAATTTTTTTTTAAAGAATTTTTGCTATTTTGTTGCCTACTTTAAGGCTAATGTGCTCATTTTTTACCCTGAAGCTTGTTTTTTGCTTTTTACTTGCATAATAAACAATGGTTTATGCTGCATTTTTCAGATGAAAAACAATGAAGAAAATTGCTGTGCAATAGCTTGTGTTTAAGACGGGGTTTGAATTCCAAAAAAATTCTTCAAAAGTAATGAAGCAGAATAATTGATTGCTCGGAGTTTTGAATTGTGTGAGCAGTAAAATGAAACTGAAAACAGAGGAGTGGTGCTTTGTGTCTTGAAATAAATATTTCTTTTTATTTTAAATATCTTTTCCTACTACTTTATTTCTATTGCTTTTGAGAAGTTTGGAGAAAATAAAGTTGATTTGAATGCCTAAAACTAGGCAATGCAAGAGTGTTAAAGATCTCATATCTAACTTACGCCATTAAGCCAGTTACGTTTAATCCATATTGTCTACAGGAAGTCTGTATCTCGAATGAACTTTTGAGATTCTCTAGTCCACCACGCTGAGATTAGTTATTCCTGGTATAATGTCTTCTCAAAAATATTGAAATTCGATCTTATAAATGCTCAGTGTCACCACATCCCTTGCAATCATATCATCTACCACACATTTGTGATTCGGTGTGCTCAATAGTACCAATATCCCCACGGTTTTCTTTTCATGTCCAGCAACATTGAACTTATTACTGCGGTCAAACGAAACAGTGAACAGTAATAGCCCTGCTGAAGATATTACCATTCTTACTGATAGGTAGACATCTATCAAGGCACTGTAGTTCGAACTAATAATTTCTAGGAGGAATTGTCGCGAACATCTTAACGATATAAGTGATTGGAATGACGTGTACGATTATGATTATATTCCGGGTAGCTGCAGAGCGGATGAACTGACCAGATCAGTCACAACCATAGATATCTACAATAAATTCTCCGTGCTGGGAATCCATTTAAAATGCTGCGAGCATATAACTGACAATATGAGTATGGATTACGTTAACGCTAAATGGTTAAGTCATGGGGCACATAGAAAATTTGCTTAACCTCCAAGGATGCGCCCTTGATATGGTTATTGATTTCTGTAGGGTTTCCAGAGATGAGATTGATGAGGAAACTGAGCACATCATCTACTGAGCACAAAGCTCAAAACTGCATCAGAGAGAAAAACAAACCCTTCAACGACTACTTGGATAATTTAAATGAATTTTCAATTGTAGTCCTTGTGGTCTAGCAGATTATAGTGTTGGTCTTATTGGACGTGAGGCCACTGTTCAAATTCCAGGTCAGGCATGAATAAATATTTCATAGTTTTAATAAAAATTATTCTTTAAAAATCTTATCATGAAATAATTAGGAGAAACAGAAGCGGGTTCAATGATTTTTTTTCACTTCCTGACTTGAAAGAAAAACTTGCAAATTTAAAAGCCTACCAATATTAAAGCAGACAAGCGACAAGAGAAGTAAAAGCGAAAAATTCTCCTTTTTTCATTTTTTTTTCTTCAAAAATTACACAAAGAAAGTTTCTATAAGACATTATACAGAGAGAAGAAAAAATAATCAGAAAGCTTAGTTTATGTCTTTAAACCTGACAAATCTACAAAAGCAAGACCCCTATCCAACTTTTTAACTAACTTCTTTTTTTTTATATTTTTTTATGCTCTTAAATAAAATTTCTAAGAAGATTGCAACAAAGTTTTTCTCCAACAAAAAAGTGGGAGAGAGAAAAAAGTTTCAGTTGTTATTTACAATTTTTATTTTCATTTCCAAAGGCAAAATTATAGAAACTAGAAAAAAAAAATGGAAAAGAAAAAAGAAAATGCAAATTTTTTCCAACTAATGACTGACAAATGTAGGTTTTCAAATGCTTTTTTTTCCATTTACAAAGAGAAGGATTTAAATTTAATAAAGATTTGGGCTTTTAACACAATACAGAATGTAAAAATGGAAGCCTAAAAGTAGACAATGGAAATTTTTTGTACTGTACAGGTAAAAGTAGGCTTTAAATTTTTTGTTTATTACAAAATAATTACAAAACAAAAATTGTATTGTAAGCGTTGGGAGTTTAAAAAGCTAGATTATCTAGTTGCAATCGAGTACCCAAGCCTCACACTCAGAGATTTAGTCACCCGTTGTGTACCCGAACTGCAGGCTCTACAATTTCAGTAGGTTGTCAGCGATCAACTGATGAAAAATCTTAGAAGTGTAATATCAGTCTATGCTAATACACACTTGCAGGTGAAGCAATGGAGAATAGATTTTATGTTGATTTTAAGTGCTGTTCGCCTATTAACCTCAGGGAGGCTTAGTTTAGCTTAGGATCAGCAAAACATATGTTCGCAGCAGTATATACACAAACCAAGGTATCTCCACTTTTCGAATTGATAAATAGAACAAAAGTATAGATTGGGTTCCAAACGAACAAGGAATAAACAACTAAATAAGTTCTCTGGCTAGGTTTCTTTTTATAGGGTGGACCGTTTAAATGTTTAAATATAAAAATGAAATCAAACAAAAACGGTTTGAAATTTATTTTTTCTTGTGGAGTGCAATTGCTCCGTTTGGAAATGGAATATTATTTCATTTATATGGCCGCCGTGCCTCTCCTCGCAGTACTTCATTCAATCGCATCAATTTTCGTGCACATTTTAGAGCGTATGGGCTCTTGTCTTGGCAATGCCATTACGACTATTCACTTAACAATGCTCAATTAACTCTGGTTTGTTGGCATACAACTTTTCTTTAATGGTGCTCTACAGAAAATAGTCCAACGGTGTCAAATTGCAGCTTCTTGGTGGCTTATTGACATCAGCATTTCGGCTAATTAAACGGCCATCGAACATTTGTCGTAATAAATCGATTGTGGCATGAGATGTGTAGCAAGTTAAACAATCCTGTTGAAACTAAACATCGCTCACATCATTGTTATGAAGAGCGAGTGCAAAAAAAAAATGGGTTCTCATTGTGCGATAATAATTGTAATTGTAATGGTTGCGCCGTTCTCATTTTCAAAGGAATATGGTACAATGATGCCTCCGCAACACAGCCGCACCAAACAGCTACTCATAATGGGTGCATAGGTTTGTGTAAGACCATGTGTGGGTTTTTTGAGGCACGAAAATGTTAATTTTACTTATTAACGTACCCACCAAGATGAAAGAGTTTCATCCGAAAAGATGATTTTTTTTTCTGGTGCATCATAATACAGTTTCTTGTTGGCCCTGCGAAGCGAAAACGAAGCGGAAAGTCATGCGGTTTCATCTCTTGAACCAATTGAGCTTTGTAAGCGCCGATCTATTCGCCATATTCGACATAAACTGGTGGAGAACGATGGCGAGTTGATGTTGATGGATTCTCACGCATATTCTCAGCTAAAGCTTCGATATTTTCGGGTGTACGCTCTTTACGACCACGCTCACCTGTTGGCGCATCAACAATGAAACCAATTTCACGAACTTTGGCAATAAACTTCCGTATATTTGAGCACTGTTGGTCCTTTTCTGTGACCAAAATTTGGACAACATTTTTAGGCAATTTCCGACTAAACTTCCAATAAATTCCAACATTGCTCAAGCATAAATCGCGTCATTACGTCTGGTGGAGATAATATACTTAATTTTGTGACAGAATTGAATAACATAAGCGTTGCCAGATTCGAAATAACCAATGTTCCAACTTTAAACCGATGGATGGCTCAACCATTATTTTTATTTGGTATGTAGTAGCGCAACTTATCTATTGAGGGTTAAACTAGGGGTTACAGCTCATGTCACGTTGGATATTCTGCACGAGCAATTTGAGTGTAATGTTATCTCACCTGGAAGGTGATGATAACTAGCCACTAAGATTATTCGATTTGACCCCCTTGAGTTTTTCTGGTAAGGTTTTATTGAGTCGCAAGTGGATACGAATAAATCACAAACCATAGCGGTTCACAATGACGGTATAACCCATGGAAAGGCTAAAATTTAACATGATTTGTGCATCAGTGCTATAGAAAATTGTACATTTTGTATGCATTCCACCCTGAGACATTTCCACATATCATAGCATCAAAATTATCTTTCAAATGAGCAAAAAAATTTGATGATATCTCATGCACATTTTGTTTCGTTTAAATTTTAGGGCGTGAAGCGTTTAAGGAGAGACCCTACTCTGTATAGAAAATGTTATTGTTATTAACATATATATTCAGAGTCTGTATGTAAACAGTACATGCAGTTCAATGACCTCAGTTGAAAGCACAACGTATTACAATTCTAGATTTGAAAACACATTATTCAGCTCAAACCTTAAAGTTGGTTGTTAATGATAAGGTTTTATCTTATCTTATAGCCGCCACACACTGTTTAATTAAAAAACTTAAAAATTCCAAATAAAGTGGTTCATCTATGTACATACAGTAGGCGTCAATAGAAACTGTACACCATGATAAATTTATAACAATCATCCAACTCAACTTTTAACACTTAAGGAGAGTGCCCGAAATATTTTGAAATTTTTGGAAAATTTCTTTTTTTTGTTTCAGTTTTAAAATGAAACAACGGTAAATTATTAATATATAATATTTTTAATGTACATTTTCTTTTGACGCATACTGTATGTACATACACATTTCCGTTTATTTTTATGCTCAAGGAATTCTGTTTTTTTTTGGTTTGGTTTTTGTTTGTTTGGTTTTGTGTTGAATATGTTTATTTTATTTAAAAAAAATTATGTTTTTTTTGTTGTTTTGCTTTTGATTTCATCTTTTGTAGTCCCACCAACTATTCACACTTTTTGTCAAATAAAAATGATTAGAAACGTGACTAAGAGCTCAACTTTTAAAAAATGCTTAAAAAAAAAGAAATAAAAAAGACACACACTTATAACATACACATACACATACAATGTAACAATATTTGCTTGTCACCCCAACTCTAAATTTCATTTTGGATTTATTTTTCTCTCTCTGTTTTGTGTGTCTTTTTTTCTTTTTTTTTACCACTGTTGCTGCTGATGCTGATGTTGTCTGGATGGTAGTCGTTTATTTTTTTTCTATTTTTTTTTTATATTTGTTTTGTAATATTGTACTGGTGTTCATAGAGTGCATGCAGAGAGTCTATTCTTTTTATAGACTTCCGTTTTTTGGTTTTTACCAACTTCCCTTATATGCTGCTGTTAAAAAGTTTAGAATAATCAACACAGCAAAAGTAATGCTGTCAGTATTGCAAATACTCATACAAAAAAGAACAACAACAACACCAAAAAAAAAAGAGAACTTGATACAAAAAGGACAGTTTTTTTGTTGTTGTTGTTTTCCTAAATTCCAAACAAACAACAGAAAAAAATGAGGCCCGAAAAAAAAAGAAAATAAGAGGAATTGTTTGGTTATAAAATGTGTTTGTCGCCTTTGGTTATTTTTGGTTGAATGATGTACAAAAAAAACAAAAAAAAAAAACAAAAAAACTGCCGAAAAACTATTTTTTTTCAATTCTTTTTTAAGGCGGTTGAGTTCTAAACTGAAAGCTGTATTGGGCTGTCACAAGTTAACAGCAAAGAAATTCAAAATTTTGGCAAACATTTTAAAGTAAAAAATAAACCCCAGTTTTGGGTCAACAATTATTTGTTCAGATCATTAAGTTGCAAGTGGTATGCATAAGTCGTTGTAGTCTTCTAGGTACTGTGTTGACTTATTAGACCCTAGGTCAGACATGTTCAACTAAAAGCAGATTTCTAGCAAAAACTCTTTTCAAGATGATGACAACTGTACCGGCTATCCATTTCACTGTTATAAAAGCGAGACCCCAGCAAAATAGCCTGAAGAATCTGTAGTACTTGGGATATGATATCATGATCAAAAATACCTTTTCCGCATACGCATGCTGTATGATGAAATGGAAAGACCATAATCCAGATAGAACACAGAAATTAGTGCAGCAACAGACGTTACAATGACGTTGATTGTTTGTCAGGAGGAGTATATTTTAGAAAGACTTTAATTTTGCAGAGAAAATTGAACAACGAACATGAAAATTAATTAACGAACATGATGACCATTGGGCTGATGTTAGTAAGTGGAAGGCCTTAGACAATTAAGGTATTCAGCTGCTTTAGTTTATGCTAACAGGTGGCTTGCCGTTCGCATCTGTGGCAATATGGACCATAGAGTTAAATAGTGTGAGGGTAATCCCCTTGTCGTGATCCTGTAGTGTTGCGTTTTAATCGCCCCAAACTTCGAATGAAACCGACCCGTATTTTTAGTATCATGTTCGTCACTACACCTAGTCGATGGAAGTCCCTGCCTAATTAAGGCTTTCAGCTGCTTTGGGTTAGGTTAGCGGGTAGATTGCCAGGCAAGTTCATTCGGTACCCATATGGGCCATTGTGTCACACAAAATGTATGGTAAGCCCCCTTGTCATAATCCGTTAGAGGTGGGCTTGAACCATCCCGAGTTTCAAATGAAACCGGCTAGTTCTCTTAGTGCCAGGTACGCCCAGATCTTCAGACATACTGCCACCCAAAAGCCGATGACGTATATTCTGAAGTGCAGGGCCCTCGCATAACAGATGTTGCATTAATTATGTTTCCTATACATCATGACAGCTTCTGAAGTAATCGAGGTAAGGCAGACCGAGCTTGTCAGCGAAATTGCCAATAGCACAGTGTCCTGTTAGAATTTCTGTTAGAGTGCGAACCGTTCTCTAGTCGAACGCAAGTAGTTTCCTAGTTTTCCTTTTGTTCACTGCTGGACACAGCAGTTTCGAAAATCGTTAACCAGGTATGTTGGACCATCCACGATTTGTTGAATTCCATGCTGGTTTGACAATTTGGAAAAGTATTCGTGTAGAGGCATATATCTCCCTTATCGTCTCCTCGTCAGATATGTCCGATCGCTTCAGTCCAGTTCGTCCACGTTTTCGATCCCTTCTGTGCCATAGTTGATCGAAGTCCAGTAGAGGCGGATATTGTGTCAACGTATGACGATATAGAGAGTCCATATAACTCCTGAGTGCTTAGCTGCTTTATAACTCGTTCCGTCACTGATGAGCCCAGAAGGTTTCTGTGCAGTGGGAACAGATGTTTGGAAAATATGCTCAAAACAAAAATAGAAAGAGGCACCTCAAACCAAACAGATTTGAGGCAATTTTTTAATTTTTGTTGGATAATTATAATAGCAGGAGATTTGAGTCATGCATCATGCCATCCAGTATGTCCAGCAGTCGCCATAGTCTAGTAGGTAGTTTGTTGGCTTTTTACATCTTAAACTGTTGCATAGCGTAGTGTCTAGCAAACTTAGCACACTCCAATCTAAAATTTCAAATGAAATTACAATTTAATAACCTACCAATAGACTCCTCTACTGTCTTAACATTAATTTCGTACGTAAGCATTTTGCCAGGGGAGTACATTTATTTCGATTGCGTTACTAATTTTATGACATTTAATTATTCACCTCACATTCCGTTTCAAATATCCTTTTTCTATTAGTGAGAATGTCTTTTAAGTAGTTTTATGGCTTAAAACTATAAATTGTTTTCAAAAAATACATTTGTTGAATGGGGTTTTAATGTTGGCTTTAAGCCAAAAACTACTTTCATTTCGTTTTCTACTACGTTTTCTTGTTTCTCTCTCTCTCTCTCTCTCTCTCTCTTTTTCGTTATAAGAGTATGGTTTGAAACTGTGTTTTTTTCTTCTTTTTGGTTGGTTTATGGCCATTTTTAAACTGAAATACGAGTTGGTATCATTCTTCTTCTTTCTCTCTATTTTTGTTTTTGGTATTTTGAGAGTTTGTTTGCTTTTTGTTTTAAAACATTTGCAAAGTAGAATTAATTACGAGGTGGCGTGAAAATAGTGTTTAAAAGTTGTAATTGAAGTTTGAAAGGTATGCAGTACACAGACTACTTGATTTAGTTGACAGCAGGTACAAATAGGAGGGAAAATTTACATACAAAATCTTTACCAGACAGTGACCTTGTCGGGACACATTGGACGCTTTTGGATCTCATGTGGATTGGCTTGAAAAATTTTTTGTTCACGTACCCATTTATCCAGCAATGTGCCCTTACTTACTTAATTGACCATTAACAACCCGATTAATGAAGTTCGAACGATCTTAACACATCCCTCCAGACGCGCCTGCTTCTTGCGCGCCTACGCCAGTTGGTCGCACCAATCAATAACAGGGCTCCCTCGATCTGGTCTTTCCAACGCAAACAAGGAATTTCTCTTCGCGGACTTCCGTAGATCCCCCCATAAAATACTCGTCTCACCACGCAATTACGTTCAACTTAATCATGACAAGACAAAGGCCAGCGTAGGCTAATAGCTGCCAATAACTTCTGTGAGATGCTTGATGAGATATAATATAAGGGAGATCAGGCTTGATGTCATGCATATATCAATTATACTGGATACTGAATATTTATCCTCTCCATTCCATGCTTGATGAGATATAATATAAGGGAGATCAGGTTGATGTCATGCATATATCAATTATACTGCTTTGCAATTTCAACCGATTCCGTAGATCCCTGCATCAAATACCGTCTCAACGGAGTATCCTTCTCCATTCCATGCTTGATGAGATATAATATAAGGGAGATCAGGCTTGATGTCATGCATATATTAAATTATACTGCAACTGAATATTTCAATCATCAACCGACTTCCGTAGACCCGTGCATCAAATACCCGTCCTCAACGGAGTATCCTTCTCCATTCCATGCTTGATGAGATATAATATAAGGGAGATCAGGCTTGATGTCATGCATATATTAATTATACTGAGATATAATATAAGGGAGATCAGGCTTGATGTCATGCATATATTAATTATACTGCAACTGAATATTTCAATTATCAACCGACTTCCGTAGATCCCTGCATCAAATACCCGTCTCAATGGAGCATCCTTCTCCATTCAAACGACATGGACGAGCCAGGGCAGCTGCTGGAATGTTGAAGAGCTGATAAAGCTCACTGTTGGATCGAAAATCTTTGCCAACACGCACTGCATCGAAAATCTGAAGTTGGACTCTTCTATCGAATACTGTCACCGTAATTGCATCAGTGCTTAATAGTGTCCATGCCTCTGCGCCATAAAAAAAAAACATGTGGAGGATGAGCGTCTCGGAGAGTATTAGTTTTGTCGAATGAGAGTGGTCTTTGCAACTCAATTGCCTATTGAGGCCAAAGCAGCACCTGCTGGCAAGGGTGATCCTGCGTTTAATCTCCAGACTGACATCATTTTTGGTCGTGGTGCCCTATCGATTAAATTTGGTTTCAGTTGCCTACTAACCCAGATGTCATTCAGCGAACATATTTCGTTGTCTATGGGCCTTTAGAGCGATTTGGCTAAACAGACTAAGAGAAAAAAGAAAGAGAACTAATTTGACGGATGTACCTATCAACTGTGATCCTATTGGATGGTACATTACAAAACTAATTTTAATTCAGCTTTAATCAGCTTCTTTTAAGAGCCTTCTTTTGAAAATATTAAAAAATTTCTTCTCGCCTGCAATACATTTGTTGGCCAAAACACAATTTCGTTATTATTTTTGCCATACCTTGTATGATACATAGAGAGATAGTGAGATAGTTAGTGGAAATGAAATGAAAAAAAGTATTATGGTCAGCAAAAAATTTTATGACTTCACATGGAGCGTATGACTAATTTAGATTTCTATGAAATAAATAAAAAATATTGTGTATACGCTACCAAGTGTCATTAAAATTAAAATGAAAATGAAACAGAAATATTTGCAGTCAGATAAACTTCAAAAAATAAATTCATTCATTCATTATCTTTACAGTTAAATATACATCATAATGAAATTCATTACATTCATAGGGATTTCATCATTCATGCGCTTTAGGTCACTTGTTAGGCAATTGACTTGATTTAGAATCCTTTTAAAGCCAGAAATTGGTTTTAAAACTTCTAAGTTTCCTAGCTTTCAACCAATTCGTAAAGATCAGCCAATAGGATCGTGTTTAATTCAAAATTTTTGTATTAAACAATATGAATTGAAAGTGATAAAATATGTGGCAATATTGGCACGGAAAAATTTGTTCAATTCCATTATAAAACAGTTCAAGTCAAGTGTATATGCACTTAACTCGGTTATAATTATTTCAATGGTCGTGCTCTTTGCCTGAATGATTGCTTTTTCATTCACAAATTCAGATAAATTCCACATAATAAATCTGAAATACAACTTGAATTAAACTAAGAATACTGGGGTGCAATACTATTAGCGTGAGCGTCTTAGTTTCAATACCCAGCAGAGACTCTGGTCTCTTACCCTACACAGAGCATAAGTTCTACGTTAATCAGCTCATATTAATTCGATATAATTTGTTATTGTATTGTAATTAATAAATAAATAAAACAAAAATAACTACCAAGGCATACACAGTGCTCGGTTAGAGTTAAAGGTTTACAGCTTTAGAAGAGGAGCAATGGCTATAGATGATGGTCAGACAGTTGTTTAGAATTTGCAATGTTAGTGAGCACATACCATACCAGAGATCAGCAATGAATCACTTTTTCACTACTCATAAGTACTCATGAAATTTTGAGTATGAGTGAGTTAACAGTATTGAAATTTAACGGCTCTGATTCCTACGTACTCACTGCAACATTGATTTACAAAGTACAAGTTGCAATGAGTATGAGTACAACGTTAACATCGAACTCATAACATTCGAAATATGTTTGATTCAGAAGCCTACTCATTCTGACTCAAAAATGTAGAGAAATACTTATAATACTCATAAATGATTCGAGTGGTTCGAGTCTTAGTTATTGTTGCATTTACAACAAAAGAAAAAAAGACACACAAGCAAAAAACACAGAGCAGCAAACAGAGCAAACACTCCACCTTCTAGTGAGTATTGTAGTGTTCGTACGCAATTTATACTTATTTTGTGATTCTGGTATATGTTGAGTCATGCAGAGTAGAAATCAAAAAAAAAACATCATGCATAGTGTTAAGTATGAGTATGATGAGTACTTCAAACTTTGAATATTACGAAGTATGAGTATGATATTAAAATAAGTATGAATGCGTATAAGTATCTGAAATTACGAGTAATTGATTCGAATCTACTCATCTTTTTTATCTCTGATACATACATAATTAGTCAGTCAGGATTACAATCTAGCTTCTCTCACCACTTATATTATGTCTGGTATTTTGTACATGAGTGGCGGGGCCTACAGTTTAAAGTTGACTGCGAAAAATCGATTTTCAAGAAATTTTTCATGGAAATTTTTATTTATTCTCAGAGTTTTTTGCCAGAAATCTGCTGAGAGGAAGTCGCGAAGAAATATTTTTTCTGATTTCGTTTGGATGGAGATGTTTGATCTGTGGTATGAACCATGGCCTCACGTCTAATAAGCCAACACACTATCTACCAGCCTATGGCGACATATTATTCTCTAAAATATAGCACATAAATAGGCTTTAGGAGCTATTCGTGCAGCTATGCTTAGCCGATTTGTATACAAGTTGGTCTACTTCATTTCGATGCCACGCATTACTGTCCCAAACGAATATTCTCCCACCCCTTCACTTATGGTAAATTACCTTCAAAAAAATTCTGAATTTTTTTTTGGTTAAAAGCAAAAAAAAGTAGAGAAGAATCCTTTTTTCTATCATACCTTACCTCCATAATTGTTAATCCTCTATTAGTATGTACATGCTCTCCTATACGTAAAATTACAACAAATAGAGAGATGAAATGAAAATCCTATAATAAAAGGAACACACATGTGTGTTTAAGTTTTCGTTTCACTTCATTGCATCCATTATTTTCCCTTTAAGCTCAGGAGAGAGGGAGAGAGAGAGAGGGAGAGAGAGAGAGAGAGAGAGAGAGAGAGAAAGTAAAACATAATCCCTGCTTATAAAGGAAGGATTCCGAGAAATAAAAAAACGTTGGAAAACTGACAACCACAGAAACCATTGCATTTATTTTAAGATTTTCACTGGAAATACCTTTAAAAGGCAGAAATTCTACATAAAGTTACATACTCTACATCATGCACGGAAATAAAATACCAAAGAATACCCAATTATAACACTGGTTGCGAAACTATTTTTTTTTTTGGAAGAAATTATAACAGTGGTAGGGTAAATGGAGAAAACTAGCATTGAGGAAGATTCTATCTCTAAATGCTTTAATTAGATCTAAGCTGCGGCCGCACTTATAACTTGTTGCACAATAAAGCTGTTCGCGTCTGAAATAAATTTAAGCTCTTTGAGAAAAAGCATCGATTTTCCAATCGCTATGCTGAAATCAATCAAATATTGTGTCAAACCCTGTGACAGCAAATTCAAACACATTATGAATAACGACATACATTTCTGCAACAACCTCTGCTAGTAATAAGCAGCAATCACAACCAGCAGCAGCATAAATGCACTTTAGCGCTCTTCTACGCTCACGGCAAATTCAAGCCTGCAGTATTATGCGCTTTTAGGACCATCATTCTCTTTCATTAAAGAGAAACTCAATTACTTTCAACTTCTGCATGACAAGAAAAAGGCGCAGGCCAATCGCTGCAATAATTTCTGTGAAATGATTGATAAGATGTAATATAAGAGAGATCAGGCTTGATGTCATGCATTTATTAAATATACTGGCATGCTGAATACTTCAATCATTAATCGGCTTACACTTAATTTTCTGATACATTTTTATTGTTTGAAGACAAGTGGCTCGTTGAAGACAGCATCTATATGTGCCACTTGCGTATTGTGTCCGGGCTAAAGTGTAGCAGTTTAAGCACAAAAACATTGTTTTTCGTATACTCACTTAAATCAGAACTATCCGGCAGAAAGTCTAGCATATCAATCACAACAAATTGCATCACTGTGTCATAAATAAATTGACTAGGAAGTCAAACGAAACCACAACACAACAAATATCTTTGGTGACTCTTTGCTACACGAATATCTCTTAACATAGTGAGAGGACGAGACTATGCTCTTTATAGAAGATCATGAAACCAAAATATGCCTTATTGAAGCTGATTCGAAATGTATAAATCCAATCGGTTGTGCAGTATATCATTGTCGTTCGTATTCAGATCATCCAAAACAGGCGAAAATAAGTTGATAATCATCAACCTACAATGCTCGCTGTTGGCACAGATAGCCTGGCCAATGTCGTTTTCATAGCTATGTATATGGACCGATGATTTTTCCAGTCCAAAATCTATATCAAATAGTGACTTTTTGAGGATGCATTAGGAGCTCTTGAATGATGCTCTTGAATGACGCTTTTGAATGACGCTTTTGAATGACACTTTTGACGGACGCTCTTGAATGACGCTCTTTAATGATGCTATTGAATGACACTCTTGAATGACGCTCTTGAATGATACTCTTGAATGACGCTTTTGACTGACGCTCTTGAATGATGGTTTTGAATGACGCTTTTGAATGACGATTTTGACGGACGGTCTTGAATGACGATCTTGAATGATGCTTTTGAGTGACGCTCTTGAATGATGCTATTGAATGACACTCTTGCATGACGCTCTTGAATGATGGTTTTGAATGCCGCTTTTGAATGACGATTTTGGCGGACGCTCTTGAATGATGCTTTTGAGTGACGCTCTTGAGTGATGCTATTGAATAATGCTCTTGCATGACGCTTTTGACTGACGCTCTTGAACAAGGTGGCTGTTAATAAAGTGTCAAAATTCAGAAGTTGTTTCTATTTTTAGAAATTGTCTCTGATTATGCCAGCACGGAGGTGTAGTGGGATGATCTGAAGGTATTCAGCAATAAAGTCAGGAGGTAGACAAGCTAAGCCCCCACTGGTTATGGTTATTATTGCTACCCCTTAGAGCAGAATAAACATTAAAAAATATGTGAGATAATCTAATAAAAATTTTTGTTTCGCTGATAATATTGTTACCCACTGTAATCATAGTGTATTTACAGACATATTCGTTTCGGTTTCTGATATCTATCTATGCCGTAAGTGATACTCTAATAACATACAGGTAAGTATATATTTGCCCACATAAAATAGTTTTTCTACGGCTGTTGCATTACATATGTTAGCAGCCAAATCGTTCTGCGAGGTATAGGTGTTAAAAGAGAAACCTTTGTGTGATATAGACTCAATAGAGTTACGTGTAACGTGTATTTGTGTATAAAATTAAGTAAAGATTTCAGCATGAATTCATTTAACAAAAGGATTTCGACATTGTTTGATTTAACATTTTGCAAGAATTACAACAACAAGTAACTAAACCGTAAATGCATATGTAACAGTATGCGTATAGGAGCTTACACGCATATATGCAACACAAAATGTTCAGTTAGTTTTTGAAATGGCTCCATGCCTGCAAGTTTACATCACCAGAGCTCTTTTACAATTTAGATTTGGCCTCTCTAACGGTGTGTGTGTGCGTGTGAGCGTGTGTGTGTGTGTGCATGTGTCTATCTTTTCATCGGTTTTGAAGACATCACAAATAGGTTCCCATAGAAAATGTACAAAACAAACATTTGGGTTCAACAGAAAAAAAAAAAAAAAAATGAGGAGAGAGAAAAAATGATGAGTAATCTCTCTCCACATCCATTTAAATGGGTTTAGGCACCGAATAGTACTTAATTTTAGTAAAATGCAAAGTAAACCACATATGACTAGTAATTGTTTGCAACTCTTCCATTTTTCTTTTTCTTCTTCTTCTACTTAATTTTTAAGTAAATATAGTACTCCCAACCATGTCTGTCATGGTTATCAAGTACACTCTACTAAACACAGAGTCGAAGAGACAATTTGTTTGAAGTTAAATAAAGTTTTGTGTGGGTTTTAGTTGCAGGAGTTGGACATTTTCTACAAAGTTTTAGAAATGTTTTCTTTTGAATTTAAAAATTTTACAAATTTAAGAAAGGAATTTGAATTTAAATAGGAACTACAGTAGCTACTGCAGCTATCCGTTGTCATTGCTCAAACTGCAGGCTTCATAAACTCAAGTGATGAACAAAATGGCGTTCATCACTTAAAGATTTCAAATATTGATCGTGGTTTATAAAGAGGAAATTTATGTCTCGCTTCATCTTTACTCAAGGATATGGAAGGAAATAAAAAACACCGTAGAAATTTCGGTCTCAAGCTGATCTACACGCGTCAGAAATCGAATAAACCTAGCTCTTCTGAATTAGAATTAGAAAAGCATACTTTAGGTTGGAAGACCTGTGAATTGCTAGCATGATCAATTCTTAGAATTTCTTTTATGTATAACGGAACACACGACAATAGATCTCGGCTTCTCTGCTATATCATCGACATGAATTGCCTCGAGTTTCACGCCACATCAAAATTCCTCAAGGGATTCTATTGCTGCCTTGTAGCATTACTACCTACTAACACCTTCACATATATACTCAATACTCATAAACATCCCTGAAATTTTGACAACCAATCTGCCAAATAGCAAAAGATATGCTGCCATATCTCGCATAGCGGTTAATGATCGATTCTATTGCTGTCTTGTTGCATTGATATCAACCAACTCCTTCACATTAGCGGTGTAGTCCTAAACAATACTCATGAATACTCATGAATAAAGCGGATGTGATAACCAAACTCCCCAATTGCTTAAAAATATGGTGTCATCTCTAGCATTGCTGCTAGTTATCACCCAAAGGCGATGGTCTGTAACCACATCGATTTTATGTTGGTACGTTGTTGGCAGATTTCTCATCCTCTGCTCTTTGCCGTTCAGTTGTTATAAAAGCAGATGAGGAGTCATAACTGCGAGAGAGAGAGAGAGAGCTTTTCTGTGATCCGTTAACTATTAACAGGCTTACCAACTGGTCGATTTACTACATTGAAAGCGGAATGCCAGATGGTGGAGATGTTTTATGAAAATCCTGTTCAAAGCCATGAAGGCCGAGGAGGATGCTTCAGAGATACTCAAAACATTCTTCCACTCATTGCCTTACATGACTGTTTTGACTTGGTAGTGAGGTCAGATAGCATAGACTTTGCAAATTCCATCTTGTCAGCATCTGAACTATTTTGAGGGGTTCGATTCCAAATATGACTGTTAGATTTGTCTGGTTCCAGAGAGCCTCTGATTTTGGTCGCTTACCGGCTTTATCGTTGGCATTATTCCTAATAATGGGGTCTGACGTTGCTACTAATGCTTGAGTGTGATGATGTTGTATGAGTATGATGAGTATACAACTGATGTTGTATGATAGTGATGTATGAATGTGCTGATGATGTATGGGTGTGAGGATGATGTATGAATGTACTGATAATGTTTGAGTATGATGATGATGCATGAGTATAGGGCCGATATATGAGTATTTACTGATATATGAGTATGATTATGATGTATGAGTGTGCTGATGAAGTGTGAGGGAATTTGATGAAGATGTATGAATGCGATGAATGTATGAATGATAATGATGTATGAGTATAATGTTGACATATGAGTGTGCTGATCATGTATGAGTATGATGGTAGTGTATGAGTATAGTGATAATATATGAGTGTGCTTATGACGTATGAGTTTGATGATGATATTTGAAGGCGACGATAATGTCTGAGCGTGACGATGATGTTTGAGTGTACTGATGCTGGATGAGTATAAGAAAGATGAATGAAAGATGATATATGGGTGTGACGGTTATGTATGAGTGTGCTGATGATGTGTGAGTATGATGATGATGTATGAGTATGGATATCAGTTGCATGTAACTGACTACAGTCTAATGTCAACACCGTTATTGTCGTGTCCCTGGAGGCATGAAGACCATCTCTGCATATTCAAGGATTTATTTTTCTTTATAAATTATTACGACTAAATGAGGTCTGCATTTCAATGTCTGTCGTTATACCTTTAAAATTGCCGCTCTTTAAGAAAAATACACATTTCGCCAGCAAGTCACAGCAAGGATTTATAGTTGGGAACTGTTAACCCAATTGGGCCAACGGGTATATTTATTTGAGACGGTGATTGGTGTCTTAGTTTTGTGCTTAGCTTAGGTTGTTCTGACACTTTAGATCCCGCCAATAGTGTCTGAATTACAATCGTCAGCTCTAGTCTAAGCAATCCTGCATTACAGTCAGATTACAACACATTACAGATGGCACTGGGCACTTGCGAATGTTGCTTAAAAGCGAATACTGTTACTTTCGCTTTTGTCATCTTTCATTTTGTTCGAGATGTTTAAGCTGTGATTTGAACTACGTCCTCACCTCTAATAAGCCCACATGCTACCTATCAGGCTACGGCAACTTGAAAGCGATTATCCTGGTGCTAACAATATGCCTCCAAATTAAAATATTTTGTGACCTTTAAACTTTGTTTACCCCAACAAAACTGAGACCACCACCACCATAATACCCATGTTGCTCTTGATACCACCTTTCACTTTACTTGCCATTTCAGTGTGATTATGTGTGTGTGTGTGTGTGTGTGTGTGCATTATTAGCATTTCAGTGCGTTTTTATTTATAATTTTTGTTTTCCTTTCACTGCTTGGTTTGTTGTGAACAAAAGGAATGTTGTTGCTGCTTGTCATAGTTACAGACAAAGAGAAAATGCAACGAAAATATTTCAGCAGCATCAATAGGCAGCAACAACAATGTTATTTTAAACATTTCCTTAAAGTGTAGCGTTAACAACATAACAATTAAAAGACGAGAGGCGAAAAAAAAAGAAAAATATGTTGCCGTTACACTTACACAAGCAAGCATATGTATGAACTACTTATGAAGCTGAAGAAAAAAAAGTGGACTTTAAGACCATGAGGTGTGAGTAATGGAAATAGTAGTAGAAGAAGAGGAAGAAAAGTACAAGAAAAAAATGTCAACAACATTTTCCTTCACCCACATTTTTACGATTTTATTAAGCAACAGCAATAGCAGCTATATGCAGCTGCTGGAGAAAATAAAACAATAAATTTTCTACAGAGAGAAGAAGAGAGAGAGAAATGAGAAACAACAGCAATATTTTGAGGAGATTTTTTTTTAACGTTAACTGGCTCGGTACTCTTGTATTATTAAAGCTAAACTTAGAAGGAAGAAAATTGTAAAGTTTTGTTTGCAACAAGATGAGAAACGAAAATAAATTTGCAAAGAAAAAAAGGCAGCAACAACTTATTTATGCTTTTATGTTGCTGATGATGCTACTGCTGTTGCTGTTGCTGTTGCTGTTGCTGTTTTGTTTGAGAAATGTTGTAAATGCGTAAAGTAAGAAAATTGCAGACATTAAAATTGCCTTAAGCCACTTGTTTGCAATAACAAAATGTAACAACATTTTTTTTTTTTTTCCTTTTTTTTCTACAATGACAACATAACAGCAACACAACAACGGGCTAAAGTACACACAGCGATAATATTTCCTTAAATAAGAACTTAAACGCAAAGAAGAAGAGAGAAAAAAAAGATGCACAAGTACAGCCATATTAAAAAGAGAAGAGTGCAGACAGATGAACAGATGGATTGGTTTGAAAGTATGTGAAGTATTTTTTGAGATTACGAGGGTGGATGGTAAGAAAAAAAAAGATCAACAACTGTTCATAATAAAGACTTCAAAGCGTTCTCCATGCAATATTATTTTTGTACATCCTGCCTAAATGGGCTTTTAGAATTCCAAATTTCTACACAACCCTCGCATATTAAAGGCTTGTTTACATGCTTGATTGTAAACCGACAGCCTTAAGAAAAGAACAAGCAAACAAAAAACACACACCAACATACACTTACAGATTTAATTTCAAATCCATTACTTGAGTGTTGTGTGAAGGTTTCTTTGCTTTCTTACACTTCTACCTCTTTTAACAATCTATTGTAAGAACATTGAGGCAGCCATAGAGTGCATAGGCTGGTGCAAGATTATACGCAAAATATGACAATTTTCAAGTATTTAACAAGCTCTAAACACCCGTGGTACTTAGCAAAAGAAATGAAAAAAAATGAAAAAAAAAATAATGAAACGTAACGTACATAAGGTTAAAGTTTAACACATTACATTAAAGAGAAAGATGGCTAAAATACCATACATACATACGCTTACACACACACCAAACTCTTAAAACGACAACTAAAGAACACAAAAATTTAAGGGGGGGTTTGGTTGAAAATTGCATATGCCAACGAAGCGTATACTTTATGGAGTACCATTTTCGTTTGTTTTTCTTCTAAGCAAGGTTTGACAAGTAAACTGTAGTGGTGCAATTAAGCTAAAGATACAAGGCAAGGGTTCCAG
>QOCX01000793.1:24986-41974 GCA_005959815.1 Sarcophaga bullata
ATGAACTACTTATGAAGCTGAAGAAAAAAAGTGGACTTTAAGACCATGAGTGGTGAGTAATGGAAATAGTAGTAGAAGAAGAGGAAGAAGAAGTACAAGAAAAAATGTCAACAACATTTTCCTTCACCCACATTATTACGATTTTATTAAGCAAGCATAGCAGCTATATGCAGGCTGGGGAGAAAATAAACACTAAATTTTCTACGAGAGAGAGGAGGAATGAGAGGGAAATGAGAACAACAGCAATATTTTTGAGGAGATTTTTTTTAAAACGTTAACTGGCCTGGTACTCTTGTATTATTAAAGCTAACCTTAGAAGGAAAATTGTAAAGTTTTGTTGGCAACAAGATGGAACGAAAGAAAATAAATTTGCAAAGAAAAAAGGCAGCAACAACTTATTTATGCTTTTAGTTTGCTGATGATGCTACTGCTGTTGCTGTTGCGTGTTGCTGTTGCTGTTTTGTTGAGAAATGTTGTGTAAATGCGTTAAAGTAAGAAAATTGCAGACATTAAAATTGCCTTAAGCCACTTGTTGCAATAAGAAAAGTAACAACATTTTTATTTTTTTTCCTTTTTTTTTTCTACAATGAACAATAACAGCCAACAACAACGGGCTAAATAACCACAGCGATAATATTTCCTTAAATAAGAAGGAACAGATGAGAACGAGAAAATAAAATTTGCAAAGAAAAAAAGGCAGCAACAACTTATTTATGCTTTTATGTTGCTGATGATGCACTGCTGTTGCTGTTGCTGTTGCTGTTGCTGTTTTTTGAGAAATGTTGTATAATGCGTAAAGTAAGAAAATTGCAGACATTAAAATTGCCTTAAGCACTTGTTTGCAATAACAAAAGTAACAACATTTTATTTTTTTTCCTTTTTTTCTACAATGACAACATAAAAGCAACACAACAACGGGTAAAGTCCACACAGCGAAATATTTCCTTAAATAAGAACTTTGAACGCAAAGAAGAAGAAGAAGAAAAAAAAGATGCACAAGTACAGCCATATTAAAAGAGAAGAGTGCAGACAGATGAACAGATGGATTGGTTTGAAAGTATGTGAAGTATTTTTTGAGATTACGAGGGTGGATGGTAAGAAAAAAAAAGATCAACAACTGTTCATAATAAAGACTTCAAAGCGTTCTCCATGCAATATTATTTTGTACATCCTGCTAAATGGGCTTTAGAATTCCAAATTTTCTACACAACCCTCGCATATTAAAGGCTTGTTTACATGCTTGATTGTAAACCGACAGCCTTAAGAAAGAAACAAGCAAACAAACAAACACACACAACATACACTTACAGATTTAATTTCAAATCCATTACTTGAGTTGTTGTGTGAAGGTTTTCTTTTGCTTTCTTACACTTCTACCTCTTTTAACAATCTATTGTAAGAACATTGTAGGCAGCCATAGAGTGCATAGGGCTGGTGCAAGATTATACGCAAAATATGTACAATTTTCAAGTATTTAACAAGCTCTAAACCACCGTGGTACTTAAGCAAAAGAAATGAAAAAAAATGAAAAAAAAAATAATGAAACGTAACGTACATAAGGTTTAAAGTTTAACACATTACATTAAGAAGAAAGATGGCTTAAATACCATACATACATACGCTTTAAAACACACACACCAAAACTCTTAAAACGACAACTAAAGACACACAAATAAGGGGGGGGGGTTTTTTTTGAAAATTGCATATGCCAACGAAGCGTATACTTTATGGAGTACCATTTTCGTTTGTTTTTCTTCTAAGCAAGGTTTGACAAGTAAACTGTAGTGGTGCAATTAAGCTAAAGATACAAGGCAAGGGGTTCCCATCAAGTTATCAGACCAAGTCTTACAAAAAGTCTTAAATTACTTGAAATTCCAATCAAGTTTATATTTCTTCAGTAAACCTTGTCATTGTTTCGGTTTTCGTTTGGAAATGCCAGCAAATTATGTCAACAGAGTTCCGTAAATAGGTGTATAATATGTGAGATTAGTTGCTATTTACCAACACGTTTCCAATGTTTACCAATTTTCCCCACCAATAGCGTTAAGTAGAGTGGCCGTATGTTTTCTCTTTTATTTTCAGCCTAGAATGGCAGTATTTTTATTCTCTTTCTTGCTGGTCTTATTTATAGTGTCATACTAAGTAGCAAACATTAATTAAAACGTATACAGGGTGCCATAATATTTGATGTTTTTGGATAATTTCATTTCTAAGGTGGCTTGCTGCACTCCAAATCATTCATATTTGAATACTAACTGTGGCCTAAGCAAATAATATCGATTACGTACAGTAAGCGTCAAAAGAAACTTAAAGGCGAAAAAGTTTTATCCATAGCGTATAGTTTCTTTTGATGCTCACTGTAGGTAGATAGATAGATAGGTTTGTAGGTAGGTAGGTAGGCGGTAGGTGATCGTTTACACAAAGGAATTGCGATTGTGATACATTTAGATTACTTTTGATACCCCCAGTTATCAGTTTTCCCCTAGCTGCGGCACTCTTCATTCTTCTGATGACGTGAATTAGAGTTCCTATGAAAGATCTTTAAAATCTAGAGGCCTAAAATGCCTGTTTTCTCTCCAAAATAATGCTTGGCATGTATTCAATTGAAGTCGCCATAGTCCAGTAGACCACTCATGTATAAAATTAACATATGCAACATAAGTGGTGTGAGAAGTTAGGTCGTAATCCTGACTGAAGAGTTGCAATGATCAATTATGTATGTATAGTCTAGTACATAGTGTACTGGGTTATTATGAGTCCCCGGTTCAAACCCCAGGTCGGACATCTCCAACATAACGAAAGTACGGAAAATATTTCTTCGTCGTTTGCCTCTCAGCAGTTTTCCGGCAAAAAGTCTGAGTGTAAAATAAAATTACCATGAAAATGTGTCTCAAAATTAACACACAGAACAGAAGTGGTGTGAGAAGTGAGGTTGTAATCCTAACTAAAGGATTGTAATGACCAATTATGTATGTATGTGTGTGTCTGATTGTGGTGAAGAGCACTTTCCTTCTCTTTTTATGCCTACAGCTTCTTCAAAACTTATTGCCATTTGCAAAAGACCAGTAATAACACAGATGTCCAGTAATAACACAAATAGCCATACTGAGCCTGAATAAACTTTTGGTGAACCCTCTAGATATCTTTATTCAGATTTGCTACGCCCTTTTGTACATCTTCGTTCCTCCAATATTGAAAAAATTCAAAAGTTCTTTGTAAGCTAGCAGGTCTTGATCCAAAATATTTGTATTTAGACTCGAACCAGTAGTATAAACCTCAACAGAGTCAATAACAAGATGCATTGCATAACTCTTCCAAGCCTCTGTTTGCAAAATGGATATCCTGAACTTTTCTGGAAAGTCAATTGTCTTAAATTCCTTCGGGATCCAATATTTGATCCATGCCAGTGTCCAGTGTTAATGCATTTTAGAATACGTTCTAGGCAGGAAAGTATAGTGACATCGGACAGCATTCTGAAGTTCGTCAGTATAACATAATTGCCAGCAATACAGCTTCGATGGTATAAATCTCCACTTGGATGACATTCTCTGGTCCTTTCTGAACGACTCATTCTAATATCATTGCATGGTTCCACTCATAAATGTAAATGTAGCTTCCAGAAAGCTCTACCCAATTGGATTACTTAGTCGCATTGCAAAGCATTTAGCAAATGAACAATTATGCAGAAAGCCTATCAGCCTTTCGAAATGTCAAATCTCAGTCTCGTCTAATAAAACTAGTTTCCGACCTCTTTCAATTATACAAACTGTAGCCTCCATGATTCTAATCTTCTGTTGCATATGCAGCATTTGAAATAGCCCAGACTGTTCAATGTATAGTCATGGCACACAATAATGGATGCTAAGGATGCTTAGCAGCACTTATCGCAAGAGTCCTGGTGAGTATTATGGTACGCTTGGACTACTTATAAATACTCTTTATATTCTTGAATGCCTGCTGATCTACTTTCATAGGCAACTGATGTATAGTTTCCAGAGCCACAATTTAATGAAGAAAAATAATTTATGCGACTACCCTTTCATATGAAATTTAGCATATGCATGTCGCTGCTTATGTGCTTGCCTGTGTTTAGGTGTGCTTGCATTTAAGCCTGCACTGTTTGTCATTTGATAAACACTTTTCTGAGGTTTTATTTAAACATTTATCACTTGTTGTTGTTGTTGTAGTTGTTGTTGTCTGTTTTATTTTTCACTATTTTTTTTTTCCCATTCTTGTCTCCCCTGTGCTTTCACTGCCTCATGATTTGTTAGTGTAAATAAAACACTGTGTTGTGTGTGTCTCACATATTTTTTATGTTTCTATGCTGCACTGTAATGCATGATTCTTATATTTTATGAGCACTTGAAGACATGCTGCTTTACAGCGTAGAAGTTCACTATCATTTGCCAAATAAAAATATATGCGTGAGTGTGTGTGTAGC
Source organism: Sarcophaga bullata (assembly GCA_005959815.1). Classification (NCBI taxonomy): domain Eukaryota; kingdom Metazoa; phylum Arthropoda; class Insecta; order Diptera; family Sarcophagidae; genus Sarcophaga; species Sarcophaga bullata. The sequence goes on from QOCX01000793.1 coordinate 29,428, forward strand.
ATATAAAATTATACATAAATGTAGACGTAAACATATTCATATTGTAGGTACTTGGCAGAGGTTCTTAAATAGTTTTTTTTTCTTTGTGAAATGAAAAGAAATTTCATTCTTTTGGTTTTATTTTGAGGGCAGTTGTCTGTTGTGATTTGTGCATCACTGCTTGTATAATGAGCCACTATTTAAGTGGTTGTCATACAAGTGTAGCGCATAAATTAGAGCATGTGTGTTGCAACATTTTCATCTTTTGATAGATTTAATAAAGTAAACATTATTATGAATATGGTTCGGTTCTGTTTGCATATTTCATTCGGGGTTAGGAAAATATGCTCAAAATATTATTAAATTGTGTCTATTTTATGTGATGCTTTACAGGATATTTTTATTTTTAATTGAAGATTTTTATTAAAAACAATTTGATAATCAAATGGATGTGTTAAGGAACTTGGAAGGTTTGTAATCACTTACAGCTGTTTAGCGAATAATTTTTAACATGCTAAACACATAATGCAACAAATGATACAAAATGTATCGACAAATTGTGAATATGGTCAGCTGTGAATAAACCTGAATATCCTTCAAAAGGGCCGCTAGACGTGGTCAAGCTATTACTACAACCTAACCTAACCTAAACTATCCATCAAATGACTTTGAGAACAATAAGTGCTTATCACTTATCAGTCTTATAGTTAAGCAACCTTAGCTGAAGGTTCAATAACAGTCTCGATACTAGCATGGAATACTGTCAGCTAAGCACTAGTATTTCTTAAAAACATGGAACATCTTGGTTTATTTAAGATATGGGAGCCTGATAATGTCGATATTAAAGCAATCAAAAACCACATCGAAAGTATGTATTTGAACTGGTCTAATAAGCTCCTTAGATCCTTCTCGGCATAGGGTTTCTACTTATTGTGTAAGACAACTTTAGTCTACTCCAAGCCACCTTTTGAATCGAATTATGCTCTGACTAGGTTCATTCGTCTCATGTATACAAGATTGTGGCTCAATGAAAGACCAAGGAAAACACAATAAAAGAAACAAGACTGTGGATGTGTTACTAAGTAAATAAGGACTTCAAAGCCTAGTTTGATCTTGAAAAACGATCATGAGCTTTCTCACAACATAAGTTTTAAGGAGGGATGACAATGAACGAAATTACAGAAGACACTGGAGTCTGAGAGTCATTGTTTACTATCCTTAGACTCGTTGGCAAAACAAGTGGCTGTGAACACGGTAATGAGTCTGAACGCTATTAGGCCAAGGAAAACTAGAAACTGTGCTCATGTCGAAATTGTGGCTATAGATGCTGGATATTGCTATTTACTGTAGAATACCTGAATCCATGTTATATCCTATTAAAGCCTTAAAGGATTCTCTCAGAGAGTATCATCCAAGTATTCTCTGACGGTTCCATATAACTTCAGAATTTCTATAATTACTCAATTACATTGCACACACAATTGGACATCAGTCACGATTACGATCTACTTTCTCGCACCACTTAGGTTATGTGTTACTTTTATACTCGATTACTGTACTATAAAGACTACTGTTGTGGGAATCTGATATAAGCAAGTACGTATGTATATTGATAGTAGATATCAGAATTTAGCAAAACATTTGTCTTGAACTCTTAGACATGGAAACAGAAAATTCCAATGAATTCATATGTGGACTTGAGATTTCTCTGCAGAGAGGCAAACAAACTTTCCAACACAAGTCTAACTGAAGTCTAACAAATCTGCAAAAGAGGACTTAACATACTGTACACTTATAAGGAGATCAAACAGGTCTGATCCGATATCAGAGTCTATCATAGGAAGATATTGGTCGCAGAGTCCACACTCATGTTGTATTGGAATGCTTCACAATGATTTCTGCAGAGGCTGTAATGACAACAAAAAAGAGAAAATCTCAGAACATTTTCTCTGTCATGATTTTAGGAATGCCTGTTAAAATTGCACTTAAGATAGCAATTATGGTAATTAGGACTGCGACCTAGGGGCGTCACCTACAGTTTAAAGTCAACATCGAACTACAGATTTCTGAGAAACTTTTCATGGCAAATCTGCTGAATTTGTCAGAAATCTGCTGAGAGAAAGGCGTCACAGCATTATTTTATCACATTTCGTTTTGCTGGAGATATTTGATCTAGGACGAGCTATCAGCCATTTGCAATTCAGGTCACAGTGTTCTCTAATGAATCTCATGTTCGATCTCTTTTAAATTTACATACCGAAGCCGACATGATTCTGGTCTACGTTAGCATATGCAGCATTTAAAATAGTCCTGAATGCTCAACATGTTGTCATAGCTCGCAGTTTGTCCTTCTATGATATCAGAATATAAATTACGGATAGTCCAGATGAAACTCTGTTGATAATATAGCATGATTGAACGTATAGGCCATTCCCATTAATAATATTGTAGAAGGTGTATGTATGTCTAGAAGTCAAGGAGAGACCGTATAACACTTTTTGCAGGAATGTCCAGATCTATTAGAAACTAAACTGAGGTATATCTCTGTCGAGTTTAAGACTTGTCAAGAATATTGAATGGTACACGAGAGAACTTAAATGAATTTAGTAGTAAGCAGCTGGCCACCCGGGAAATTAAACATAACCTACTTTACTAGAAGTATAACCCAAACACTCAAACTGTTCTATTTAACTTCAATCAGTTTTATTTGAAACAACTGTGCTAGTACCTCACTCTGTTTCCTTATTAATAACTTCTTTTACTTTTCCTTTATCAACATCCTTATTAATGTCCTTATTAAACCATTTCATCAATCACTGTTAATATATTTTGCCAAAAACTAAAATCAACCTATCAAATGAAAATTTGAAATTTTGTCTCTATTTTGCCATGATTTTCTCGTAAAATATCTCTACGTACGCTTCAGTCTTAAGTTTCATTGACAGCATTCATCTTAATTTGATGATGAAAATGTGAAAATGTAACGGATTTGATACTGGGCATTAAAGGGATGTCATTCAGCTGCTTTCGTGTAAAGCCAACAATAAATTAAAACTCTAGAGACCAAAGTACTGGGGACAATAAAATGGTAGAGAAACTACTTTAGTTTGAGGAGAATGCTGGTTTTAAATTTAAATGTTCTTTCGCACACCTGTACCCAGGTTTACATTAAAACAGTTTTAAGTATACCGGCTGCATACGATTAGCAAGGATTCTTTTTTGGTCATTAGAGAGAAACCTTTACTGTGACAAAAAGAGAGACTGCATGGCTAGCTGGTTGGCTGGCTGGCAAGCTGGTTGGCTACATAGTTGCTGTGGTGCAAGGCATTGCTCGCACATTTCTGCAATGCAATTTATGCAACAAAAGAGTAATGAATGTTGCAAGCAAATACCATACTACAGACAGTCTCCTTTGTAAGTGTGTTGGATTTTCCTTTTTTTTCCCTCGCCCCCTTTTTTTTCTCTCTTGATTTTCTAAAAACTAGGAGTAGTCGTAGCTGTGTTTGTGGAAGCTCATAGCAGAGTAGTGTTCGTATCAGTCGGGTTTGTATATATTTTCAGTGTATGAGTGTGTTATTAATTTACATTTTGAATGACATTTTGACAGTTACTTTGACACTGACGGCTTCACTTGGTAGAAAACGTAATTCTTTCACATTTTCCTTGACTTAGACTGCCATGAGTGCCGGCATTATTTACACACAATAAAACAGGGTGTTTATCCAAAGAGGGTATACAAGATCTTGGGCATTTAATCTTTTCGGGTTGATAACTCGCTAATTCAATGCTAATATTTAGTATTTTTTGCTATCAGCTATTGAGAAGTACCTATCGACTGCAATAAAATGCTACGATTGCTCGTTGTAGACAAAAAGAGGAGTAAAGTTTAGATGTGATTCTATGTCTTGGTACAACTAATACAGTACTAATGTTGCTACTACTGCTACTACTACTATTACTACTGCTACTACTACGCCAACTGATACTACTACTGTTACTATTACTATACTACTAACTGATACTACTGCCAATATTACTACTATTGCTATTATCGCTGCTACTACTACGCCAACTAATACTACTACTGCTACTATTAGTATACTACTATTGCTATTACTGTCAATACTGCTACTACTGCTATTACTACTATTACTGCTGCTACTATTACGTCAACTACTAATACTACTATTACTATACTACTACTGCTACTATTACTGCCACTACCACCACTACTACTATTGCTACTCCTACTACTACTACTACTACTGTTACATACTATTAGTATACTACTACTACTGCCAATGCTGATACTATTGCTACTACCTCTACTACTACTACTGCTACTGCTACTACTATTATTGCCACTATTATGGCTACTACTATTACTGCTACGATATTTCTACTACCTTGCTTTTGCTACTATTACTACTGCTACTATTACTACTACTGCTACTGCTACTATTACTTCTACTACTATTACTACACTACTGCTACTGTTACTACGTCTCCTACTGCTACTGCTACTACTACTATTAGTGCTACTATTGCTAATACTGTTACTATTACTATACTACTACTACTGCCAATACTACTACTACTGCTACTACTACTACCACTGCTACTGTCACTGCTACCGCTACTATTACTGCTACTACTATTACTGCCACTATTACGACGACTACTACCACTGCTACTATACTTCTACTACTGCTACTGCTATTTCTACTACTACTACTGCTACTATTACTTCTACTACTATCACTGTTATTATAGTTCAACTACTGCTACTGCTACTACCTCTCCTACTGCTACTGCTACTACTATTACTGCTACTGCTACTGCTACTACTATTACTGCTACTATAGTTCTACTACTGCTACTGCCACTACTACTGTATTATAACTATACCGAAATCCTATAGCGCATCATTAATGTCATTAGAGAACCCGCGTCCAACAATCTTAATTCTTTATCATTGCACATCAGACTAGAAACAATGAATGGAACAGACGCCGTCTGCGGAATATTATCACAAATCCTGAGGGAGTGCTGCCATATAGTCTGAAAGAGCCTCATGTAATCCATCACTCGCTTCAGGTTCCACTTTGTTCTAGAACGGTCAAATCTAGGCCTGAATTAAGGGCAGATCTGATCAAGCAGTTCACCAGTAACCCATCCTTTATTGCAACTTCTTTTAAACTCTTCTTTAAATTAAGAACCCTGTTCCTGTACATATTTATGTTTGCTATGGCCACAAAAAAACGTTTGAAGAGCTTTAAAATACTGAATTACTCTGCCTGTAACAGGCGTCTGAATGGATTTACGGGAATGCATTAGAAAAAGAATGCCAGTAGAAAATGCAAATATTTTTGCTCTTCAAATGTGAAGAATCCTGGTTGTTTTTTTCTTCATAAAATTAGTTTTTGTTAGTGTTGTATGAAGTTCATTTGTCTGTATCTGGTTATTATAACAGGTATGTTTTGTAACTGTTATTGTGTTACTAAAACATATAAAGAGCATGTTACTAAATGTAAATATCGCATATAAACCCCAACTATAATATAAGGCAGGTACAAAGTATGGTTGCAGGGATGTGCAATAAAATTTTAAAGTACTTGGTTGTACTTGGCGCTGTTCTTCGGATCATACAATAATTGCTTAAAGAAAGTTATGGTCATTGTGCCTGTTGTGCTCGCCATTGACAGTTATGGTCTGGCCAACGACGTTATCAAAAAAATATGAACGGACAACACAGTCTAAAATCCACGCACCGCAATACTGTGACTTTTTTTTTGGATCTAATAGGGGTTGGCATCGCCACAAATTCGACAATTTTGTTTGTGCACGTAGCCAGAAACTGGGCTCATATTTGAATATGATTTTTCGATGACAATTAAGGTCAGTTGCAACTGTTCCAGAGGATATTCAGTGACTCATCATTGTCTATGATCCATGTCTATGCGTCCATGATTATTTGATAAAACAAATTGAACAACTGACAACTAATTTGACAGATATGGCTTCAATACAACGACTGTTAGGTTCGAAAGCTTCTTTATGCATAAATTATGCTCCCATCTGCGGACAGCAACGAATTTGAAAAATTCCAAAAATGTTGGCAAGCGTTATACGGATTTAAAGTGAACAACATTTCATAGTTTACAACCCTGCCATGATAGTCTGCATTCGTATGTGTGTAAAACGCACAACTGCCATAATAAACTCGTGGTGTTTACATTCTTTTTTGTGTCTGTTGTTGTATAATTTACAGTATGAATATGAAAATATTTGTTTATGGGCTTCGTTTTTTTTACACTCAAACACAAAAAAATTTTACACTCATGTTCTCTTTATTTATCATTATCTCACTCTCTCTCTCTCTCTCTCTCTCTCCTTTTCTCTCTGCATGTTGTCAGCAAAAGGATTTTTGTGTTTCGTTTTTTTTGTTGTTGTTATCTGTTTGCCGTATATTTTATTTTATGTTGTCATTATTATTAACTTTACAGCTACCCGCTCATATACATTAAAGCAATACACATGAAATACCTGATTTATACATACTTTCTTGTATATACATATATATGTATGTATGTGTGAGTGTGTCTTATCATTATATTTGCTGATCCCATTCACTCAATTTTCATAAATGCCTCTGTAGAGCAGAGTGCAAAATAAAAGAAAAATGGAGAGAGAGGGAGTGTATGTGTGTGTTTTTGTTGTTACTCTTTTTTTGTATACTCCTGTCATTGTTGACATTGTTAAAGCCTGCTGCATAAAGATGAAGTTAAATATGATGACATGTTGTAGGCAAAAGTAAATGTAAGAGTGTGGGCTTTGGGTGTGTATTTGTTTGATGCTGGTTAGTTCATATTGTTGATTAATATGCCTCATACACTCTTAATGTGCAAATGTATGTGTTTGTTTTATGGCAATACAGCAAGCATATGCTTTCACTCTCTCTCTCTCTCTCCTTTGAGTTTTTTTGTCTTCTTTCCTGTTTAATCATTGAATTTAAATCTCAAAACTCTTTGTCAACCTGGCGTCCAGCTGATAAGAATTGTGGGCCTCTACTGCCTTAAAAAAATGCCTTTCTTTTGCTGCGTATGGCTCTGTGAAATGTTTGTTGTTGTTGTTGTTGTTTTTTTGTGCGAAACTTTGCAAGTTTCTTTGTTCCGATTTACTATGTATTAAACATGAACGAGTGCACAAAACTACAAGTCCAAGGATACAAGAAAACAAACAAGAACTGGAATAAAGTGATGAATTTAAATTGAATTTAAGTTGGAAAATGTTTCCTTGAGACTTATATGGGTCCAACTAAAGCTATGTTATAAAAGTGACAGAAGTATGGAACCATCAGAGCTATACGATATGGCAGAACTCACAACGAGGGCATCAGCCTACAATTTCATATTAACATTGAGAAGTGGTCCTTGCAACCTTTTAGTCAGGATTATGACGTAACTTCTCACACCACTTATGTCGTGTTTAAAGTCGCACAGTTCGTACGATAGATTTTTAAGAAACGTTTCATGACAATTTTATTTGACTCTCAGAGTTTTTGGTAGAAATCTGTTGTAGGATGTCGCCGAAGAAATATTTTTTCAGCTTTGGCTTTGATGTCTTGGGGTTTGAAACGTGGCCTCAAGTCTAATAAGCCAATACACTACCTAATACGCTCCGGTGACTTCATATTAACACTGTTGTAAAGCAAAGATGCCCTCCTAGGCTATCGAGAAAGCTTAAAGCAACATGATGAAGTTGAGATAAGTATTAAGAGAACCACATAAGATTAGAGAATATCAGAACACCTCAAAGTCTGTGTGAGATATCTGAGTGAAGTGGCCACAATATATTCACTTTTCCATGACTCTGGTGCATAATCCAGGCTAAACTTGGACAATGACTTGCTTTATAGTGGCTTTGTGGCTTATTTCGATACTCTTCTGCCCTAAGAAAACATCACAAAAAAGGCTGATAGATGCAAACAGCTCGATCTCTATGAATAGTTCACATTACCCTCATGTGAGATGAAAGTGCTCTCAAATCGATCATACAGAATATCCAATATGGTATGAGGCGTGCAACACTTAGCGCTGGTCTGTTGAAATCATATTGGATTGGTATCCAAACATACATATGTTGCACATACTTGGTCATTACAACCCTTTGCTCAGGATTACGACCTAGTTTCTCACACCACTTATGTTGTAAGTATTAATTTTATACATGAATGGCGTGACCTATATTTTAAAGTCAACTACGTGCGTTAGATTTTTGAGAAACTTTTCATGACAATTTTATTTACTCTCAGAGTTTTTGCTAGAAATCTGCTGAGTGGAAGTCACTGAAGGAACAATTTTTTATATTTCAGTTTGTTGCAGATCTCTGACTTGACATTTAATAAGCCAACGCACAATGTATCCCGAAAAACTTAATGTTTCGTTCGGATTTTGGGCTGGCTACACTATCGTTCTATATTTCTTTCACTCGAATATGGTTCAAGCTATCTACGGTCAACAGCGAGCACTAAAAATCGATGATTATCAACTTCTTTTGATCTGAATCATCTGAATATCAATCACATGTGATTTCAAAAGAACAGCGCTATGTACCACTTAGATCACACCACATTGAAGATGTCTGACCTGGGGTTGGAACCCTAGCCTCACGTTTAATAAGCCAACACACTGTCCACTCGGCTACCATGATTACAAATACTATCTTTTCTTAAATGTTTTAGGAGCGATTTGAGGGCATGGTTATCTCACATGGTAGTGATGTGGACTGGCCACCGAGATCGTGCTGTTTGACTACGTTAGGCATTTTTCTGTGGTTTTCTTAAGTCACAAAGCCAGCATAGTCCAAGTCATTGCTCGAATTCAATTTGATTTATACACCAGACTCATGATCAATTGGGCATGTTGTATGCCCTTTACACATTGAATTTGGTATAGTCTAGTAGGTTAGGTCAAACATCTCCAATAAAACGAAGTATTAAAATAAGATTTCTTTGGCAACTACCTCTCAGCAGATTACTGGCAAAAAAAACTCTGAGAAGCTTCTCAAACAATCTGTCATTCGGAAAGTCCATTTTAAACTGTAGCTCCTGCCATTCATGCATAAAATTAACATACACAACATAAGAGGTGTGAAAAGCTAGGTTGTAATCCAGACTGAAGGCTTGTAATCATCAATTATGTATGTATGTATGCATGTAATATAAAATATTTCATTTCCATTACAATTATAAGCCGAAATCATTCTCTTTTTTATTATTACGAAAATAAAAACCAAAAAATTCTGTGTTTTTTAGAAATTTCAAATCAAAATTATTAAAAATAAATCAAAACTTTCACTAACGTAACTAATTGATTACATTTGCACATAAATAAACTCTGTTAATAAATTTAATCAAAAAGTTTGTAAAGTTTTTTTTTTTTTTTTTGTGTTAAAAATTTGTGGAAAACGAAAATACGATTACCTAGAGAGATGAGTTAGAAGTTTGTAAGTGGCTACAACAAAAATGGTGTATGTTTGTGTGGGAAGGTATTTTTTTTATTAAGATCCTAGTATTTATTTATTTTCCTAATTCCCAATTGCTGTTTTTATTGTATTTTAAAAGCATTTAGTTGTTGCAACTAGGGCATGAAGAAGGACAGCAAATGCTTTCAAAATAAAAACATTGCCATGGAATTAGAAAAAAAAAATTCATAAAACATGTGCAACAGCAAGAGCAGCAACAGCAAGAACAGCAACAGCAAGAGCAGCAACAGCAAGAGCAGCAACAGCAGGAGCAGCAATAGAAGGAACAACAACAGAAAGAGTACCAACAATGAAAACAGATTAACGAACTGGCAACATTAACTAACTGCCCATTAAACAACAGCAGCAGATAAATTAATCACAAAATATTGTTCAATTTCCCTTCTAATGCACTGCTTGTCCGACAGTAGTTGTTACTGCTTATATTATAATAAATAAAGATATCAGCATACAACATGTGTTAAGCATAAGAGGATTAAGAAAAAATGAAAATCTTAATGGTAACAAGTCATAAAGGAACAGCAAGTCATACTGAAATAATGGTAACCATAATACTGAAAGACTAACTAAAGCACCACCTAGGGTATTAAGCTATTAATTATAGACTTAGGCTTCATGACAACAACAACACTATAACACGTCACTTATCACGCCACAGATAAGGTTATTCTGTGATCATAAGACGTTTAGTACAGAATTTCCAGATTTGGTAAGTATTAGTACTCATGCTAGAGCTCTATGTCATCTGCCTCACGACTTTCTGATTCTGGTGGTTTTCCTAGATAGCCAGTAACTGCGAAATTTACTTTGAGAACAGAGATGATTGTAGTCTCCAAGCCCTACTCATTTTAGGTTCCGTTTGGCGACCACATTTCTTGAAACAAGTTACGCCCATAATGATACCAACATCCATTCCGAATAACAGACAATTCTTATAGAAAAACCATCAAAAGTGCAACATAAAGCTCACTATTGCGTTAATCTTCGCTTTACAGCATTCAGTCAAAGATGAAAGGGAATACAAAAACAAAAACCTCCTCGTCTTCATGGCAAGAGCTGGACAATGCCATATGCAATGATATGAAGTCTGTTCCTACTGCCCAGCGCTACAGCTTTTGCAGAAGTGATGCAAGAGAATGTTGGATCTATCGGCCTGCCCTTCTATAAGACAGTGGCCTAAGAGATTTATTGAATGAAAACACCCAGTACTCTTCCAGTCTAGATTAGTCCCGATGAGCCGAGTCCAAGTGTCCTCTTGCAGGCAACGAATTTTGAGTATGTTTGTACAACGATCGAAGGATACATAATCTCCACTTTACAGCATTCAATCAGAGATAGCAAGAACCTAGGAAATACACTGTGTTCCTACCCTTCAGAGCCACAATTCCTGCAGTAGTCAAGTCAAAGAATGTTGAGTCTATTGGCCTGCTTTTTTATAGGACAGTGGCCTGCAAGATTTATTGAAAGATCAGTTTAGCCGAGCTGAGCCGAAACGAGCCGACACGAGCAATATTGTATGTATTTTCATGCTCCCAATGAATATCNNGGAGGAGAATAGTTTAACGGGGATAATAAAATCACCCATGTGTGGTAAGACGGCAGAATATGTGAACATTGTAACTGCTTCGGTCAGTCCATTAGCAACGAAATTTTCGACGATATCCCTATGTCCTAGAAGTCTTAACCTTTAAAGGATCCCTTAATTGCATTAAAAAATCCCCAGTTTTTATAGAATACGAAATATCGAAGCAACGTTTGTAGTAGGTTTTCAAAGAAAATTTCATCACTAAGCAAGTTAGGTTGAAAATGTTGCTTTGATTACTAAAGGTCATTTGTGTATGCTTAGCGGCCCGTTGTGCACCCAGCAACTATTGCTGCTAGAACACAATATAGCCTATACGAAAGAGTAATCAAAGAATTCATATAAAATAGCCGACTTTGGTCATCATTTGACTTCAAGAGTATTGCAGTCACCTCATTACTGTCACCCTCATTGAAATCCTAAAATTATACCTCCAGTACAGCACTATGTCCATAACTCAGATTGGATCAAGTGCTAACCGCATTAAGCCCTTTTTGCAACAGCTCAGTCCTATCATATCAATAGTAAGTTGAAGGGAATCAAGTGAAATAATGAAAGTCCGTTCCATTTAAGTGGTAGTACTTTAGAGAGGGTATTGATCAGCAAATATTTCTCGGACAAAAACCTTGTATATTGCCATCAAGCATAGTGTTTTAGGTTACACTCACTATCTTATGTACTTTCTTACTTAATTGGTCACTACAACCCTTTAGCAAGATTTAGCATCTCACACCAACCACGTTGTGTGTGTTAGTTTTATCCATGAGTGGTGCAAGCTACAGTCTAAAGGCGACTGTGGATGACAGAGTTTTGGGAAACTTTTCTCGGCAATTTTATTTACTCTTAGAGTTTTTTGATAGAAGAACACTGAGAAGAACTAGCCAAAGAAATTTTCTTTTTAAATTTCGTTCGATTTCAGATGCCTGAGCTGGGATTTGAACCACAGACTCTCAACTGATAATTCAGCACTCTACCTACAAGACTACAGACACTTGTTGAAGACGAAACAGTCTTGAGTATTAACAAACACTAGATCAAACACATCAAAATCTATTTTTAAATTCTTTTTAAACAACCCTCGCATTTAAATCGAAAAAAGACAGAAAAATGTGATTAAAAATTATTCAAAAATTCCCCAAACATGCTTCGAACTATTTCTATAGAGAGAGAGAGAGAGAGAGGGGCATACCACATGTACAAAAATTTGTTGACAAAAACCAATACAATGCAACAACAACAACAATAGCAACAACTAAAATTTTGTATACACCTTAAGGAGAATATGCTTTACAAATATTTACCAATACACATACGAGTACACTACTCTCACACACACAATTACATACGGAAAAAAGTTCTCTTTGGTAAAAAAAAACTGAATTTTTATATTTTGAACTGGAAAACTCCACAAAAAAAAAGAAAAAAAAACGAAAAAAAGTT
>QOCX01000793.1:41998-68699 GCA_005959815.1 Sarcophaga bullata
AACTTTTCATGTCGAACATGAGAGAAGCACCTGTGATCAACAAAACCGAACAAAGTGAATGCCTGTACTCTGTAAAACTCCGTAAACTTTGTTTTTGGAGTAGCTTTAAGCAGGTAAAATGCTATGTTTTCTCTCTTCAATTTGAATTTTTCTTTTTTTTTTTTTTGAACTTGAAGAAGCAATAGCAAGCAGTGGCAAGAGGACAAGTTCTTTTACTTTTGTTGCCACATACATACATACATACATATAAACGCATACATACTTAAAATCTCTTTAAATGAAATGGATTGAGTGCAAGTGTAAATGTATGTGTTAAAAAGGATGTTTGAGTGCGTAATGTATATAGCATGCATGTGTTGTAGTAGTAGTAGTGGGTGTAGTCATAAACCCATAAAATATGCAAGGTTTTGAATAATTTACATACGAAATATTTCTCTCTCTCCTATCTCTCTCTCTCTCTCTTCTCTCTCTGCTTGTTGTTATGTATAAAGTGTTGTAATTGGTGCATTAGAGCAAGAACATCGTTCTATCTAAGGTTATCTAGTGGTGTGCTAGTCTTACCATCTACCTCATGTGTTTAATTGAGAATGTGTCAACGTACTTTCCTATAAATTTCAACGGAGAACCAGGAATCCCTAACTCCCTCTTGCTTACTTCTAATAGACTTATAACCGATTAAACATAAAAGAATCCCTTGAAAGCTGTTAGCCAGTGGGTTATTATCCAACCATTGTTTGCCCACCCTAAGTAAAGAAAAGCCTAATTGACCCTTAAACTGCCTAGTTAGGTAAAACTAAAGGTCACGAATTCCTTTACGACAGGTACAAGTCTTACTTTAAGCCAACACTTTGGTCCATAATATTCACAATCCTATTGAATCTCTGGTATCAAAATCTCTTGACCAACAACCCAAGTCCAAAAGTAAATCTTGCATTCACACACAACACAACCACAATTGGCCATTACTCCCTACACCCAGTCAGCGATTACGGCCTTACTGCTTCTCACACCACTTATGTTGAGCTGTGTTAATTTTATATACATGAGCGGTGGGACCATACAGTTTTAAAGTCGCTGCCGAACGACAGATTTTTTGAGAAATTTTCATGTGCAATTTTTACTTACTCTCGAAGTTTTGCCAGAAATCTACGAGGAGGAAAGCCGCCGAAGAATATTTCATATTTCAGTTTTGATGCTCTGAACTGGGATTCGAATCCGGCATTTTTCTTATAACGGCCAAAACACTACCTACTAGACTATGGCGACTTTATCTTGCTATTCAGTAGCCTTTGATATTACAGAACGCGTCAAGTAAGTCAGAACGTAAGAAGTTAAAACTTCGGTCTATCCAAGAGCTTGTTACTGACACATGCACTCAAGGAAGTCTTTTCTCTCTCAGATTCAAGCCCGTAGAGGTCGTTTACCACAAAGCGAAGTCTTTCAAACATATTTAAGAAAGGACAGTAGATCTTTACGGTCGCTATTGTAAGATGGATGCCATGCAATCTAAGGACAGAAGCGAGTCGATCCTCTTTCTATCCATACTAGCAATATTGCACATACCCTTCTGCTGCCAATTTGATTGAGCCTTCCTGTAAAACAATTTTAGTTCAGGCAACGGAATAACATGTCAGAGATGCAGCCTCTCTAATCGTCAGCAGCAATGCAATGTCCAACGATATGCCTCTCTTAAGTAAACAAATAGTGTGTGACATGGTGTAGCGTGCAAATGCTAATTATCTGAACAGTGCTTATAATTTGTGCAGCAACATGTTTCGTTTTTAAGAAAAAAAAGTTTTTTTTTTTTGATTTTCTGTGTAATTTTGTCTTTTTTTATCGACAAGTTTTTTTTAGAACATTTTCTAAATGCTCTCAGGCAATTTGCCACACATTCAGTTTGAGTGAAATGCTAATAATTTCTGAAATATTGAAAAAAATCTTCAAGAATTTCTTAATTTCAATGGAATACACGTTTTCATATGTAAAGACTAAGAATTAACAAGGGTTGTCCCCTTTTACAGAAAGCATTGGTTAAAATCGCGTAATCTAGTAAGTAGTGGTGGGGTGTGTAGTCATAAACTCATAAAATATGCAAGGTTTTGAATAATTTTACATACGAAATATTTCTCTCTCTCCTATCTCTCTCTCTCTCTCTTCTCTCTCTGCTTGTTGTTATGTATAAAGTGTTGTAATTGGTGCATTAGAGACAAAACATCTTCTATCTAAGTGTATCTAGTGGATGTGCTAGTCTTACCATCTACTCATGTGTTTAATTGAGAATGTGTCAAGTACTTTCCTATAAATTATCATGGAGAACAGGATCCCTACTCCTCTCTGCTTACTTCTAATAGAACTTATAACCGATTAAACATAAAAGAATCCCTTGGAAAGCTGTTAGCCAGTGGGTTGAATTATCAACCATGTTTGCCCACCTAAGTAAAGAAAGCTAATGAGCCTTATAACTGCCTAGCTTAGGTAAAACTAAGGTCCACGAATTCCTGTTAGAAGGTAAAAGTCTTACTTAAGCAACACTTTGGTCCATAATGATTACACAATCCCTATTGAACTCTGGTATTCAAAAATCCTCTTGAGCACAACAACCCAAGTCCAAAAGAAATCTTGCTATTGACACACAACACAACACAACTTGGCCATTACTCCTACACCCAGTCAGGATTACGGCCTAGCTTCTCACACAACTTATGTTGAGTGTGTTAATTTTTTATACATGAGCGGTGGGACCAATACAGTTTTAAAGTCGACTCCGAACGACAAGATTTTTGAGAAACTTTTTATGGCATTTTTACTTACTCTCGAATTTTGCCAGAATCTACTGAGAGGAAGCCGCCGAAGAAATATTTTCATATTTCAGTTTGTATGCTCTGACTGGGGATTCGAATCCCGGCTTTTGTCTTAATAAGCCAAAACCTACCTACTAGACTATGGCGACTTTATCTTTGCTATTCCAGTAGCTTTATATTACAGAACAGCGGTTCAAGTAATGTCAGAACGTAAGAAGTTAAAACTTCGGTCTATCCAAGAGCTTGTTACTGACACATGCACTCAAGGAAGTCTTTTTCTCTCTCATGATTCAAGCCCGTAGAGGTCGTTTACCACAAAGCGAAGTCTTTCAACATATTTAAGAAAGGACAGTAGATCTTTACGGTCGCTATTGTAAGATGGATGCCATGCAATCTAAGGACAGAAGCGAGTCGATCCTCTTTCTATCCATCTAGCAATATTGCACATACCCTCTGCTGCCAATTTGGATTGAGCCTTCCTGTAAAACAATTTTAGTTCAGGCAATCGGAATAACATGTCAGAGATTGCAGCCTCTCTAATCTCAGCAGCAATGCAATGTCCAATCGATATGTGTGTATGTATGTATGTTAGCAATAGTTTTACAAAATTTATGTATACAAGTATGCATTGTATGCCAATGTAGTTGCTTGCATGCATAGTTTTACCACAATGCTTTTGTGTAGTCGTGTTCAGTGCGGTATGTGTTGGTACCCCAAAGGAAATTAGCCTGACAGGAAATTCCACAACGTTGACATTTCATACTTTTGAATTAAGCTTAAATTGACAAATGTATGCATGTATTACAAATACTTCTATAAGTGCCATCATATGTGTGGGTGGCAACAAGGTGTATGTATGTATATGTATTCTTAAACACCCAAAACCAATACATTTTTTTTTGTTTGTTACACAAAACTCTGGAGAAAACTATTTGGCTTGCAATTGAAATATGTTTGTATTACCGCGTTATGAAATGCCACAGCAGTGATATGTATCGTGAATTGATGCTGAACGGGGGGGTTAAAATAATATTTTCGAACATGTTTCATTAGTTTTGCTTAATAAATGAAGAATGTTTTTTGGTATCCCAATTGTTTGTTAAATAAAAATTAATGTTTTTCGAAATAGTTTGGTTTACTTAAGGGCTTGAAAGTCTATTGGGACCGTGGTATAGCCAATATTGAAATTTAGGGGAAAAGTTTTACATGAATTGGCAGTAAGATATGTGAGGGGGAAAATTAAGAGTCTTCATCAAACAGTGTTAAATACTGTGATTTATATTACAGTTAATATGTCAGGCCTAGCTCTAGATCAAGTAAGAATAAAATGTTAACAAATATTGATAAATAGTAATAAAGATAGATAGGTAGCACTATGTGAGTTTGAGAATAGCAATTTGAATTTGTTACGTTTATCTGTTGTTAAGTTACAAGCAATGTTACCTCTATTTGGCAACTTCTAGAATTTTACTGTTGATTTGTTATTGTAATTCTTCTTTTTTCCATCTTTCTACACTGGTTTTGTTATTGTAATTTAAACAAAAAAAAAAAAAAAAAAATGACAACGCCTATGGTTCTTAAAATGAAGGTTTGTATTTCAAAGTAATTTCAGTTTCAGTTTCAGTTTGCAGTATCCCTATGAATGGGACTACCAAAGCAAAAAGCAAGCCATGCTAATCATTGAATTTTATTATCAAAGTTCGAGCAGAATGAGAATTATTTTTCAATGGAAAGAATCTATTTCATGTCGAAGATCATTTTTGGGTATTTTAACAAATCGAATTACAAAATATGATGTGAACAGAAGCCAGACTTAGTTTAAAAGCTGAAAATGTATCCTCAAATATGCTCAGCTTGCATACGTTTATGTGCTGACGACAAATTTGGACTATACTCCTTCAAGAACAAAGCAAATTGCAAGATAACAATCCAGAAAACAAAGCTTAAAACGTAAAAATTGGAATTGATTGGCATGTGATTTCAGCAAGTCGGGTCTATAGGAACGCATTGAAAAGTAAGTTTGGAGTGCCACTAATTTCATGTTTTAAGGCAGTCCAAGCAAGCCAGCACAAACCAGGCATAATTACAGATTTGAAAGACCCCATTACAGCTACTATTGATGTTATACTAACTGAATCGGTTATTATAACCCTTTCGTTAAGAGGACAATCCAGTTTTTTACACCGTTTAAGTTGTGTGTGTTTTATTTTATGCATGAGAGGGACCTCTTGTTTAATAACGGCACCGGAATATAAATTTACTTTCAGAGATTTTGCCAGAAAACTACTGAGAGGAAGCAGTAGTAGTAGTAGCTAGGGGTTGATCCACGAGTTTTCGTTTAATAAGACCCACAGTATACCTACTGGACTTCGGCTAATTGGATACATACACACACAATTGGTAATTACAACCCAATAGTCGGGGCTACGACCTAGCTTAACACATCACTTGTGTGTTGTATGTGTTATTTTTATACATGATGGAACCCCGCCCTTTAAAATCGATTCCAAACAGCGGATTTTTGAAAAATTTTCACGGCAATTTTATTTTACTATCAGAGTTTTTGTCACAAAACTTCTAAGAGGAAGTCGCCGTAAGAAATATTTTTCCAATTTTGTTTTGTCCGTCGTTTATTTTCATATTTCGTTTTGATTTTGGACCATGGACTCACATCTAATAAGCCAACACACTACTTACTAGATTACGGCGATTTTAACCAATGCTTTCTGTAAAAGGGGACAAGCCCCTGTTAATTCTTAGTCTTTACATATGAAAACGTGTATTCCATTGAAAGTTAAGAAATTCTTGAAGATTTTTTTTCAATATTTTCAGAAATTATTAGCATTTCACTCAAACTGAATGTGTGGCAAATTGCCTGAGAGCATTTAGAAAATGTTCTTAAAAAAAAACTTGTCGATAAAAACAAGACAAAAATTACACAGAAAATCAAAAAAAAAAAACTTTTTTTTCTTAAAAACGAAACATGTTGCTGCACAAATTATAAGCATGTTCAGATAATTAGCATTCTTTGCACGCTACACCATGTCACAACTATTTGTTTACTTAAGAGAGGCATATCGTTGGACATTGCATTGCTGCTGAGATTAGGAGGCTGCAATCTCTGACATGTTATTCCGATTGCCTGAACTAAAATTGTTTTACAGGAAGGCTCAATCCAATTGGCAGCAAGAGGGTATGTGCAATATTGCTAGTATGGATAGAAAGAGGATCGACTCGCTTCTGTCCTTAGATTGCATGGCCATCCATCTTACAATAGCGACCGTAAAGATCTACTGTCCTTTCTTAAATATGTTGAAAGACTTCGCTTTGTGGTAAACGACCTCTACGGGAGCTTTGAATCTGAGAGAGAAAAAAGACTGTCCTTGAGTGCATGTGTCAGTAACAGCTCTTGGATAGACCGAATGTTTTAACTTCTTACGTTCTGACTTACTTGACCGCGTTCTGTAATATAAAGGCTACTGGAATGAGCAAGAAAAGTCGCCATAGTCTAGTAGGTAGTGTTTGGCTTATTAGACAAAATGCCGGGATTCGAATCCCCAGTCAGACATCAAACTGAAATATAGAATATTTCTTCGGCGGCTTCCTCTCAGTAGATTTCTGCAAAAATTCGGAGAGTAAGTAAAATTGCCATGAAAAGTTTCTCAAAATCTGTCGTTCGGAGTCGACTTTAAAACTGTAGGTCCACCGCTCATGTATAAAATTAACACACTCAACATAAGTGGTGTGAGAAGCTAGGCGTAATCCTGACTGGTCTGTAGGGTTGTAATGGCCAATTGTGTGTGTTGTGTGTGCAATAGCAAGATTTCTTTTGGACTTGGGTTGTTGTGCTCAAGAGGATTTTTGATACCAGAGTTCAATAGGGATTGTGTAATCATTATGGACCAAAGTGTTGGCTTAAGTAAGACTTTTACCTTCTAAAGGAATTCGTGACCTTAGTTTACCTAAGCTAGGCAGTTATAAGGCTCATTAGCTTTCTTTACTTAGGTGGGCAAACATGGTTGATAATTAAACCCACTGGCTAACAGCTTTCCAAGGGATTCTTTATGTTTAATCGGTTATAAGTTCTATTAGAAGTAAGCAGAGAGGAGTAGGGATCCTGTTCTCCATGATAATTTTATAGAAAGTACTTGACACATTCTCAATTAAACACATGAGTAGATGGTAAGACTAGCACTCCACTAGATACACTAGATAGAAGATGTTTTGCTCTAATGCACCAATTACAACACTTTATCCTAATATAGAGTATTAGGTTCAATTTCCAGCTGCAATGTAGGAGTATTATAAAGCTGTTCTTGTCTACCGAAATACCTTTACATGAGTTTCATTAAAAAGTAATGAACGAAATGTAAATGTTCCAGACACATATTCTATGTGTATGCCATTGCTGTGAGAAGAAAGGGGGTATACTGTGTTAAATGAATTTAATTTTTGATGTTTTTTTCCCAAAAAAAAGAGAAAAATAGAATTTATGTCATAGTCAGCAGAATACATGTACATGAGCATGTACACGAAGAACAAAAAGTAAAAACAAAATTCATAAAAAAGTCAATTACGAAATATTTGAGGTAAAATTTGCTTAACACGAGAGTATTTTGCATGTTTTCGAGTTCTTCTGAGAAGAAGAGAAAAATGATGATGATTAAACTTTTAATATTTGATTGTAAGTGCATATAGAAGAAGTAATTTTTTTTATTTATATTTACAGGATTAAAAAAAAAAAAAAAAAAAAAAAAAAAAAAAATAAAGGAAAGAGCGAAAAAAGAAAAAGATGTTGGTTATCCTTTATTAGTAGATAGCCCGTATAGAAATTAAAAGATTGCAAAGTGCGGCAGTGAAATACAGGCGAGTATAAGTCAAGGAAGTAAGATAGATTTTTAAAACATGTGGGTTCTAAGAATAATGCCTCTGGATCCATTCCTCAGCTCCAATTTCTGCACACTCTTCCACAATTTCGTCTGGTAAATGTAATAGCAGCGCAGTACTTCAATACAGGCTTGAAATTGTTGCTGATCTCTCCTCGTAGCTGATCTCTCCTTAAACTCTTATTTTAAGTATCATACATACATACCTAAATGGCCATTACAACCCTTCAGTCATGAGTGGCGGGACCTACAGGTAAAAGCCGACTCCGAATGACAGATTTTTTTGAAAAACTTTTCATGGCAATTTTATTTACTCTTACAGAGTTTTTGCCCTGGGCCTTTCGTCTAATAAGCCAACACACTACCTACTAGACTACGGTGGACTACTATTTTAAGTATCATCCTTCTGAGATATTAAAGGGTATAGGCATGCCGTTTACCTCAGTTATTGTGAATATTGTCCACTCGTTTCGCGGGCACACTTAATCTCATTGGTGTCAGAAGGTGGAATATTGATAGAATCTGCTGGACACTTATGGATAGGAAGAGGACCGATTCACTTCTGTCCCTAAATCGCTTCGGCATCCATCGCGCAATGGACCACTGTCCTTTTAGTAGGCATGACAAAAGACTTGGTATTCCGATGAATGACTTTTGGAGGAGCTGTGAATCTGGGAAGATGAATAGACTGTCTGTCACTTCATGTGTCAGTGCCCTGCTCTTGCCATAAGGAGACACTAGGTTGTTGACTTCTCATTTATTGACATCCTTGACCGAGCTCTCTAATATAAAGCATGATTTATTTTGGACTCGTGATGTTTCCCTTAGGCAATGTTTGATCCCTAGGTAGTATAGATTGTGGTCTCACAATAACCCTAAATGAAAGTGGCACCCAATCCTTGAGGAAGGTTCTCTTCTTTACTTAACCTAACATAAGTACCATGATCTAGGACTACTCTCATACATACATATTTGGTCATTACAACGCTTCAGCCAGGATTGCGACTTACTTTTTAAACCACTTACGTTGTGTGTATGTGAATTTCAGACATGAGTGGCAGGAACTACAGTTTAAAGTTGACTACGAATGACAGATTTGTTTGAGAAATTTTTTCATGGCAATTTTGTTTTACTTTCGGAGTTTTTGATGAGAAATCTGTTGAAATGAAGTCGCTGAAGAACAACTTTTTTGTTGGCCTGGGGTTTGAACTGTGGCCGCATGTCTAATATGCCAACAGTCTTCGGACTACCTAAATATGCAAGATTAATTGCTAAACATACTCAACGCTCAATAGGTTTACTAGGGACTGCGTGCTATAAGGGAATAAAGTTAGTGGTTGGCGCACGATACCTTGCTACATTGCCTGTAAAATTCTTCATCGTACTTGAGGAAGTCTGGCTACTACTTTGCAAACTGCAGCAAACAATACATATATCAGGACGTACTGACAGCTATTGAACTGAGTCTGGCTTCTTTATAGCACTTTTGGCAATTCAGTTATTTGACGTAGCGAGAGGGTCAAAAATGAGTTTCATTTTGAAGATCTTTTGAAAAGATCTACGTCAAGCTTATTTTTAGATTTTACCTGAGAATTTCAGGTTCTTCATGCCCATAAATGTTACATCATTCTGCTGTCCATGAATTTCTCTCAGTGTAATCTTTGTTTTGTTATCTGATCACAATAATTTCTTTTCGAATTCTTTTATCAAAGTTTTATTTTTTTTTCAATATTTCTTTCTCCTTTTCATTTATTTGTACTTGAAATTTGTTTTATTGCACATTCTTTTTGTAAATGCAGCAACGACAACACAGCAGCATGCAAAGAACGTAGAAAAAAAGAGAAGAGAAAGAAAACTTTCTTAAATAAAAACAGAATGCAAAGGCATGCACCATCCATGCATTGATTTTGTTTTGAAGTATTTATTTGAGGATTTATTGATAAAGAATTACTAAAAATGGAAAATATAAGAAAAGGAAATAAAAAAGAAAACACCAAAGCCATCTTAAGAGAAAAAAAATGCAATAAATGGCATAACAATAGGAGAAATCTTGTAAATAAAGATAGATTTGGAGATTTGATGATAAAAGAAATAAAAAATTCCATGCTGGGGCATGGCATGGATTTTAAAGAAGAATTCTTTTCAGGCAAAAAATGATTGAATTTTTGGAAAAATATTCCAATTTCTTAAAAAAATAGTGGGTATAGTGTTGGCTTATTAGACGTGAGGACACGGTTCAAAACCCAGGTCAGCCATCTCCAACAGAACGAAGTCTAAAGAAATATTTCTTCAGCTGTACTCTCTCAGCAGATTTCTGGCAAAAAGCTTCGAGAAAATAAAATTGCCAGGAAAAGTTTTTCAAAAATCTGTTGTTCGGAGGCGTCTTTAAACTGTAGGCTCCCGCACTCATGCATAAAATTAACACACAAATACTCAATTGTCTCTGGCTTATTGTTTTATTTCATGGCGCCCGCAGAAAATAGTCCAACGTGTGTCAAATCGCAGCTTCTTGGCGATCAATTAACCTCACCATTTCGATGAATTAAACGGCCAGCAAACGTTTGACGCAATAACTCGATGAGATGTTGCCATGTTGCACCACTTGTTGAACATCAAACATTGTTCACATCAATACCATGGGAAGTGGGTACTAAAATCATGATGCGATACAAGTTGCACCAAACAGTCACTCGTAATGGATGCATTGGCTTCTGTAAGACCACGTGTGCGTTTTTAAGCGCTAAATACTGCAGTTTTGCTTTTACCCACCAAGATGAAAACGTGGTTCATTTGAAAAGAAATTTTTTTTGGCAAAAACGTCGTGCAGTTTCTCTTTGTTCCAATAAATCTCAACGTTGCTGGAGTGTAAAGTGATTCATTAGGTTCACTAGAGAGATAATCAACTGAATTTTGTGACAGAATAGAATGACATACGTGTTGACAGATTCGAAATAACCGATGATTCACAATTTTTTTCAATTGGTTAACTCATATGCTAGAAGGGATATTGTGCATATTTCGATTTCTGAAATGCTCATCTATCGAATGCATTCTGAACGCCGTCCTTATGGTCTGCATCATTCGGTGGTTTCTATTTTCCAGCATTAAATATTCCCATGGACCTTGCAATGAGTCAACCCGTACTTTTTTCCTCAATCTGCATGAAGCATGCCTATGCATTCTTGCAGGTTACATTATTGGTCATTACAACCCTTCGCTCAGGATTACAACCTAGTTTCTCACAACACTTATAGTGTGCGTGTTTATTTTATACATGACTGGAGGAACCTGGAGGAACGTTAGATTTTTGAGAAACTTTTCATGACTATTTTATTTACCCCTCAGAGTTTTTACCAGAAATCTGCTAAGAGGAAGTCACCGCAGAAATCTTTTTTCATTTACATTTTGCTGAAGATATCTGACCTGGGGTTTGAACCGTGGCTTCACGTCTAATAAGCCAACCCGCTAACTACTAGACTACAGAGATTGCTGATACAACAAACAGACAAAGAATAAAACTTAGACTAGGTTAAAATACGTTGTCTGAAGTTTATAAATCTACGACCTTAAGTGGCTTTAATTTCCTTGCATTACTATAATGTTTTCAACCAGAATGACAACAACAACTATAAAAAGAAGGAACAACTTTCTTTATATTATAAAAAAAGACAACATTTCCTTGCATATTTTGTGGCTAAAAGTAAAAGAAAAAAACTGTGAAAAAACTTTCGTCTACATTTCAAAATCCATTTGTTGCTTCAATGAGTTTTTCTGCCATTATTGTGATTATTCTTGTTGTTCTATGTGCTATAGTGTTGTCTTTCAATGTAACGGTTCTTTTTGGTACCTATTTATTTTTATATTGTTGTTGTTGTTGTTGTTATAGTTGTCATTGCTGTTATTTTTACAACACCATACAATTGTTTATCCTTATGTTCTTCTCTCTCTCTCTTCTTCTCTCTCATTTTGTCTTTCTTAAAGCATCTGTGTATGGCTTAATACGAATGGTACTTTTCATTGTATCCTTAGTTTGTTTGTTATATTTCTTAAGTATAAGTGTGTGTGTGTGTATATGTATTATACGCCTGACAATATGCAATAGTAAATGTTATTTTCACTTGTTGTTCCAGCGTGTTTGTGTATGGGCGTATGCGTGTAAGTGCTTGTTGTTTTTAATAAGGGTATGAGCAGTTTCTCTTTCAATTTTTCTTGGTTTTCATTTCTTTTCTTCTTTTTTTTGTTTTTTTTTTGCTTGTCTTTTGTGAAAAATATGTTCATGTCGTCGCATTTTCGCTACTGTTTTGTCACGCAATTTTGAAAATTTTATTTTCGAAAATTTTCTTTTCTTTCAACAATTTTTTTCTCTTTTTTTTTTGATAGTTTTCTGTTAAAGACCGAGGGGGCAATAAAACATAGGGTTTTCGTTGCCATGAAAATAAATATTTAGTCAAGGAAAATTTAGTGAATTTTACAGTGAACCCTAATGCCGATTACATTTAGTTTTGTATCCGTATTTAGAGACATTCTTTCATTTCATTTTCATTGGGTTTATTTTTTTCTTTTTTTTGGAAGGCTTTTTTTTAGCCAGTCTTTAGTTAGCTGGTTGCGTTCCCTAGTAAAGTTGTTTTGTTGTCACAACGCCTTCAGGTCGTGGTATAAACGAAATTTCTTTCCTTTTTTTTGTTGTAAAAATAAATTTTTTTGTTTTTACTTTAATTTTAAGAAATTTGTGCTTCTGCTCCTTTAGTTTCGGTTTTTTTTTTTATTTCGTCTGTCTGTGTATTTGTACGAATTGCATTGGAATAAGAAAAAAAAACAGAAATTTTTATTTCATTTGAACAGTTAAAGAAATTGTGTCCTTGGGGTAAATTATTTTTAGTTTCTTTCTTATATTCGTAGTTCCATTTCTTTTTTATTATTTATCTTTTACACTCATTTCGTTCCTTCGTTTTCTTGGTTATTACTTGTCTCATGTTCAGTCTTTGGGGAAATCATTAAATTTTAATATGAAATTCAAATATTTGTAAAATATAAATCGTTAAGAGAGGAATTTCTTACAAATTGTAAGTCAGAAATGGCCATAAGGTGACAGGAATTATGAAAGAAAAAAAAATCTTGCTTAGATGGATAAATAAAGAAAATATTGAAAATAAAAGTTTTCTACCTTAAAACCTAAATCATCGAAGGTTTCTATTCATTTGAAAGACCTATTGAAGACCTTATGTGTGAAATATAAAATCGTTCAAACGACCATCACGGCTTCTTTGGGTGCAGCGTATTCGAAATGTAAAATTTTTCATATAAATCGGGCGCATAAGCCAGTCATAAGTAGGCGGTTGATGGCAAGTTGACAATTTCAACTTAAGAAAACATGTTCAAATCGCACAACATCGCTGGCCAGATCACATCAGCTCCATGTGAGATGACTATACGCTCCAATCACCCTTGCAAAATATCTACTGTGACAGAAGCACAGAAGCAGATGCAGAGGAAATGGTATGTCATTGCTGTCCAGATAGGCTAATTCAGGCCAAAAGTGGCCTAACCAACGTTGTTCTCTTTGAAATATGCAGCTCCACGTGAGATGACTATACGCTCCAATCACCCTTGCAAAATATCTACTGTGACAGAAGCGCAGAAGCAAACGCAAATGAAATGGTATGTCCTTAGTGTCCAGATAAGCTAATTCAGGCCAAAAGTGCTCACACTGATAGCTTAACCAACGTTGTTCTCTTTGAAATATGCAGCTCCATGTGAGATGACTATACGCTCCAAACACCCTTGCAAAATATGTACTGTGACAGAAGCACAGAAGCAAATGCAGATGAAATGGTATGTCATTGCTGTCCAAATAAGCTAATTCAGGCCAAAAGTGCTTACACTGATGGTCTAACCAACGTCGTTCTCTATGGAATATGCACCGATAATTACGGCAGCTTAAAATCCAAGTCAACTGTAACTTCTTCACAGTGCAACGGCTTTTTAATTTCGTTTGTTCACGTACCCATTCATCTAGAAATGAATATCATCGTTGAAGATAATTTTGAGAAGAAAACACATGGCATTGCTTATATTCTTGTAAGAGTTAAATCTTATACTCGCGTAGATTCAAGTTTCAATGCAAAATTCGCCAAGTTGTGATCTGCAAAAGACTGAGTTCTTATAAGCAACGCGATGTGAACTACCTTGGATTTTCCTACACACTCTCACGGACAGCGGTGTAGTTTTGGGCAGATTTTGTGTTTCATGGATGAATAGGTGATGGTCGATTGTTTACTGAACCATTTTATCCGAGTTTATACCCAATATTGCGTTAAAGCTCAAACCCCAATAGGACAATTATGGCGTTCGCAAATTGGGCATTACGTTGCCCGGGCCGAAATCGCCGGACATATTCAGCAAATCGAAATATGAATAAAATTTCTTAGGCGATTGTCCTGTCTCTCAGCAGATTTCTGGCAAAAATTCAGAGAGAAAAAAATTTTCCATGAAAAGTTCTTTAAAAATCTGTCGTTGAGAATCGACTTTAAACTCTGTAGGTCCCGACTCTCTTGTAAAGAATTTACACACACACAGCAGACAATTACTATAATCTAAGACAATACAGATGGGTTCATCGCGCAGACAGACGTAAGTGTCTGACAACATTTTTTGAATTTCAAAAATCTCTAGCGAAATGCTTGATCAAATGCCTTGAACTTTGATTTGTTTAATTGAAGTTTTTTTTTGTGGTTTTAATTTGATTGGAAAAGAATTTTTTTTTTTCAAATTCTTCTCCTTTCCTATTCAGAATTTTCTATTCATTCATTCAGCGAAAGAAATGAAACCTTTAAAGCGGTTTTCATTCATTTTCACAAATTCAATTTCAAGTCTTTGGTTTTTGTTTCAAATTCAATTTCAATTTCAATGGCAACTATTAAAATCTCTCTCATCCTCTTAAGAAGACCTGATAAAACAAAAGCGGTATTGAAAAAGTATGAAATGTCCTTAAGGCAGGAAACAAAGAACATACACGCACAGCATTTATAATACACGCCAGGAGATACAACAAAAACTATAAGGAAATAAAAGGAAAAGGAAAACTGCTTACTTACCTTGTTGCTAAATCTCGATGAACAAAATTCATTTGTTCCAAATATTTCATGCCCGATGCAATTTGTGTGGCAATATAGACCAGGCAGCCATAACTGTATACCGTGGAAAGAAGAAACAAGAAAAAAATGGAAAAAAATAGGAGAATGAAATGAAGCACAGCGAGCATATGTAGCAAAAGAGCCAAGAGGATAATAAAATAATGTATGGATGTTAAGGGGTTTTGGGGGAAACAAAAAAACAAAATGCAACAACAATATCAGACAACATTAGCCGTTATGTACACGCAAACACACACACATAGGCAGCCAGCCAGCCAGTAAGACGTAGATGTTATACGAAAATAGCACAAAGTTAACAAAGTTTATACATCCGTTACACAAGCCAGAAGTGTATTGTATGACGGTTCGGTGTGATGTGAAGGGGGTAGTGAGTGTTGGCGGTATAAATGAAATCAACACGAGACCGGAAATTTTAAAAAATGGCAACCAACACCAGCAACCATCATCAAAAAGAAATCCCAAAACGTAAACTCCAGCATACCAGCAGCAAGAGTAGTCGTACATACAGTAGTCGTCCAATGCAATAACAACCAATAAGGCATCGTCATCATTATCATCATCATTGCCAACAACATCATGATCATTATGGCAGTAAATGTCGTATTGTAGACGTTACCGGAAACAAGATAAAGCATGTAAAATATAAAAAAAGAGAAAGAGAGAAAGAGAAGAAAAAGAGAAATGAGTGAAAATTAAATACAAAAAAAGAACGCAAAAACTGTTAAACGGATACACATAAAATGAAATGAAAAGTTTTCTTTAGAAAAAACAGCAAAAAACGAAGAAACAAAGATAAAATGTAATGCGTTCTTTGCTCTTTTTTTTTTCTTCTTTTGATTACTTTACTTTGTTTCGAAAATGTATGGTTGCACCCACCTTAAACTTTGTTGCTTCATCATGCCATGCTGCTGCTGTTGCTGTTGCTGTTGCTGTGTATGCTGTTCCCTTTGGCCCGTTGTTGTGTTACATTCTGCCACATGTTCTTGCAGAAATTGATTCAAATCACCCAGACAATCGCTATAATCTAAGACCATACAGATGGGTTCATCCCGTAGACAGGCGCCTACTAATGGCGCCACATTTGCATCTTTAAGACGCGATAATTGTTTCGCTTTCAGGCGAAATTCTTTACGCATATGATCGGCTGCACCAGGTCTTAGGGTTGCAACTGCCACTAAATTTGTGCTGCATGAAATGAGAAGAAATAA
Source organism: Sarcophaga bullata (assembly GCA_005959815.1). Lineage (NCBI taxonomy): Eukaryota > Metazoa > Arthropoda > Insecta > Diptera > Sarcophagidae > Sarcophaga > Sarcophaga bullata. The sequence goes on from QOCX01000793.1 coordinate 58,048, forward strand.
AAGCGAAAGTATAGTAATTAAAAAAGAGTAATTAAAATGGGAAAAAGTGAAATTAAAGCATACAATTAGGATATAATATATTATACAACAAATATTGCCTATTTTTAGGCGTTAGTTGACACTAATCACGACGTTAGTGATAAGTATGGACAAGTTTTTCCTTTTTTAAAATAAAAACAATGTAATCCCGTAGTTTTTAAAGCTCAGTCTTATGAAGGGCATACAAATTATTGTTTTTTGTAATGCAAGAACGCAGAACATCAGAGAACATAACCATGAGAATATAAAGAAGGCACAAAGGACTTTGAATACATTGACGTCAGTGGGACGAGAGTAATTTTTGGATATGAAATCAAATAGGATTTGGCGTCATCACTTATCTCTTATTGATCAGACACACACGCGGTTTAATTGACTAAAGTGTTGAAATGAATTGAAAAAAATTTCAGAATAGATATGCAGATCGCTGTTTTACACTCTTTGTCCGTTAGGAAGAATAGGGAAACTCTTTGCAGATGCAGCTCTAAGTAAAAAAAGATTATAAGACGTGTGTGACATCAATAGAGGTATCCTTCTCTTCTGGAATCGTTAATGAAGAAGATTACGAATGTGAAATCATACCTACAATTGGGACCAGAATGCTTTTCAAAAAAGCATTTTAGGTGCCATTCTTTATTGGTGTATACCTCAGTTAAGCCAACATTCAGTCGTAACCATATCTCCTACATTCGCTGATGATACGGCATTCCTTAGCATTCATGAAAACTTTCAAGATGTAATTCCACATAATACAAGTGAGTAAATAGCGAAAGTATGAATTCTATCGAACAAAGTTTTATTCCATGCTGTAACCTCTCAGATGGCTTAATGCTGGAGTAAAGCAAACTGCAGGAAGTTTTCTTCTCCTGACCATTTGTGTACTTGAACTAGGGTTGATATATAAAAGATTTTCTCATACAATAATGAGTAACCGACTGTGTTAACCCGCAAGTTTAGCAAAGAAAGGCAGACTGACATTTTTTCATTCATTTATTTGCAATCTGGCAACTTCTAGAAACTTACTAATGATTTGTTATGGTAGTTATTATTGTTATTGTAAAACCTGTTCCCGGAAGCTCTTTATTGCTGTGTTGTTGTTCATTTTTCTTGTACTTTTTCTTAATACAGCGCCGGTTAATATTTTGTTGAGTGATTTTTTTTTAACACTCAAAAGCCAAAATTTTTCAATAAAACATATGCTACTCACCACGTACGCGGATAATATTGATATCTTGAATCGAACAGTGCAGTGTGATAGTGGACAGTGACTTCGAAAAAGTTGTTTTGACTTTAAACGAGAGTAAAACTAAGTTTTAGTGCTATTGATCGGGAGGCTATTAAAATGGGGCTGGTTGTAAATGAGGTCAAAACGATGCATATGTTGTCGGCAAGTAGGGAGATGCGGGAAGCTTCCCTGTGCTTCTTTATGACGCAGAAGTATGGACACTACTAAGCACTAATGCAGCAGTCTTGAGAGCATTCGGGAGAATAGTTCTACGTAAGATTTTCGGTGCAGTGCAGGTTGGCTATTCCCTATTCGATCCAACAATTAGCTGTATTAGCTCCTCAACGACATTGACGTATATATGTATAGCGTATTAAAATCCATCGGCTGCGCTGGCTCAGCCATGTCATTCGAATGAATGAAGATGCTCAGGCGTGATGGGTGTTTGATGAAAGGATGCGCGGAAGTGGGTCAAGCGGACAATCTTGTTTGCGTTGTAAGAATCAAGTCGAAGAATCGCTGTCATCGCTTGGTGTGACCAACTGGCGAAGCAGAGGCGCCTGGAAGGATGTGCTAAAGCGGCGGAAATCCGATTTGAGTTGTTAGAACTAAGAAAACGAAGTTTTGGGTATTTATATGCTTTGAACAGCCATGAAAAAACAGTAGCAAGAGTTTGAAGACAAAAAGGCTGATCGTCGTTGCAATAGGTGGTATTCAAATATGTATTTTAAGTCAAGATTATAAACAAGAAGATGAAAATCGTACTGTAAGTGAGGCTATCACTACTGATATAATGGCTTGGCCTCGAGGTGAAATACATTCTGCTGCGCAGGGAATGCTCTTAAGAGGACGATTAAAACTTCAAAAGGAAGATTAGTTTGAATGTGGCTTAAAAACTTGAGCTGGAATTAGTTATGAAGCTCATACGATAGTTGCAAATTCGATTTTGATGCAGAAGTCCAACAACCATATGGACAGCCATGTGGATTTCGTTTGCAGTGTATATGATTATAAGTAGGGCAATACGATAAGGAAATGCAAAGAAGCCAGCCTTTTACAAAATTTTTTTCTTTTCCTAAAATTTTTAAGTGTCCTTTGACCTCTTTCTAGCTATTAAATACTTCTAAAAACCTCTATTTTTTCCCCATAATATAAAATAGATAAGCAAACAAAGATTATTTGTTCCGTTTTAAGATATTTTTCAAACAATCTGATAACGCTTCCAACCAATCTCTTCCTGTCGTACAAATAAAATCGTAAAAACTAAAGGAAGAAAATATTTTGAAAATTTTTGGAAAATATTTTTACGTAGAAAAGCCACAATAACTTAAGACAATTAAGAAGTTCTTAAACCATATACGAGTATGAACTGCTAAAATGATTTACAAACTTCCTGACAGACAGACAGACAGACAGACAGACTTACCAAGTGGTTGACTGTAAAGTTATGATGGAAAAAGGAAAAGAAACTTTTAAGAAAAACAATTGCCAAAGTTTACAGAAAACTAGCGAAGGGGGTGGCATAAAACAATAAAAAAATCAACCTTTCCGTTATTCATTTATAGCTAGAGATACATGCATACATATATACGGTGGGTACACCCTGTCTTATATGATAAATATTTGAAGAGCTTTCAAGAGCAGTGATATGTGCTGGATGTAGTAGGTATGTACCACCACATACAGAGAGGAAAAATTCAAAAATTAATTCAAACCATATGAACATATGAACTCTTAACTGTCTGTTCGTAATCAAAAATTCCATTAAAATTTTATTTCTTTTCATTTGATTTTTTTTTTGTTTGTTTTTTTTTTGTTTTTGCTTTTTCATTTGTTTATTTTAATTTTTTTTTTACAGAAACCGCAAAAATTTTAGTGAAATAGACATTCAGGCCCCAACTACCCGCGCAGTATACCGTATATGTATGTGTAGGTGTATGCTTATATTTCTACTTTATTTCGTTGAAATTTGATAAAAGTTTTTGAATAGTTGCTCTTGTTGTTGTTGTTGTTGTTGTTGTTGTTTTGACATCATATTTGGTTGAAAATTGAAAATAGCGACGTTTTTTCCATTATTAATCTGTTTATTTGAGGTTAGATTGAGTAAATGATTTTTTGCTTTTATTGTTGTTGCATAAATTTTTGATTGACATTTAAAAATTTTTCATATGACCATTGTTTGGCAGTTAACAGTTTTAATTAAAAGCATCAAGACAGGCAACAAAATAAAACAAAAAATAAAGAAAAAAAAAAAAAGATATTATTGCACAAGCAGTATTTCAGCTGACAAACGCCATAGTCTAGTAGGTGATATGTTGGCTTATTAGACGTGAGGCCATGATTCAAAACCCAAGGCAGACATCTCCATCTTAACGAAATATTAAAATAATATTTCTTTGGCAATTTCTTATCAGAAGATTTCTGGCATAAACTCTGAGAGTTAAATAAAATTGCCATGAAAAAGTTTCTCAAAAACCTGTCATTCGGAATCGACTTTAAACTGTAATCCCTAAAGAATAAAATTAACACACACAACATAAGTGGACATAATCCTGACTAAAGCGTTTTAATGACAAATTATGTATGTATGTATGTAATATATCAGCTATTAAATACCCTTCAATTGAATGTCGGTTTGGCTCAAATACCGCCATTGGAAACTCAGTTCTTATGAACTTCAAGGGCTCATGAAAAATATCTAAAGATTTCCATGTATGTTTACTTGAAACAAATTTACGCCCTATTAAAGAAAAACCGTTAGGAACATGTAGCGACATATTCCGCAATCCAAGCGTAATCGCTGAAGTAACCTCTTGCCTATTCAGTGTAAGCTTCTTCGGGTTCTTCCTTTCAACAGTCTTCTGGAAAAAGTAAAATAAAGTTTCCATGCAACAGTTTCTCAATAATCTGTCAGTTAGAATCGATTTTTAACTTTAAGTCCCGTTACTCACGTGTAAAATTAATTTCGGCTCTCTATCGGGCAATTTGAATTTATTGCCTACTAATAAATTCTTGCTTTACAGTCAGATTTACATACATAACATACATACATAATTGGCCATTACAACCCTTCAGTAAGGATTACGGCCTAGCTTCTCACACCACTTATGTTGTGTGTGTTAATTTTATACATGAGTGGCGTGACCTACAGTTTTAAAGTCGACTCCGAACGACAGATTTTTTTTGAGAAACTTTTCATGGCAATTTTATTTACTCTCAGAGTTTTTGCTAGAAATCTGCTGAGAGGAAGCCGCCGAAGAAATATTTTTTTTCCGTTCTTGTCTGACCAGGCCTGTCGTCTCATAAGGCAACACACTACCTACTAGACTACGGCGACTTATGTCAGATTTAGCTGTCCTTAATTGGGTATGATGCATACAAATCAACTGCTTAAATTGGATACGAGGAATATATCTGTCACTGTATGTATTTCTACGAGTCATTGCGTAACGGTTCGGTATACGGATAAACATCGCCTACTTGCAAATGACTGTTATAGAGATTGTAGTCAAGCATTTTTATTTGAGAATGCTTAACTCTGGCTCTTCTAAAACAACTTTCATTCATTTCTAACAGATAAGAAAACTCGTATAAAACTTTAAAACTTGTTTTCAACACGAAGAAAGTCACGTTTTATATGCGATACTGATTGATAAAATACCATTCCATAGATGATTCCACGAAGGCATTTTATCAGACAATTCAGGTTTTACAGCCTATTCCACGAATGCTGTTTATCAGTCGATTGTGAATTTGTGGGATAATTGTCAAGCCACCATTCCACAGACTATTCCACTTAAGCTGTTTATCAATCGATTGTGAATTTGTAGAGTAGGCTTCTAGCTTGTTCCTGCCGTTCATATGAGATATCCAGTGCTTTCCTATTGGTTATCATTAGGCCCCAAAATCTTAAAATTTTTGGTGTTGCAACACAACATTTTTAGTTGCAACTTCGTCTGAAACTTTATAGAAAATCATTTAAAATTTAAGGAAAATATTTGCAAAAACCAGGATTTATAAAACCTTTATAAGGAGAACACGATATTTTTATTTAAGTCTGTAGTTAAGCCTTGCAACAAGGCTAAGAGGTACTATTCCTATAGTCTTTGGATTACATTCTACACCCCTTTTGTCACACCATAACCTTTCGTTTATCAAAGAAACCAACAAATTTTATTATTTTAAATAAACAATTTCAATTGTTTTTATCTTTTCTTTGTTTGTGTTGTTTGTGTTTTTGTTGTATTTATGTATTTAAACATTACAACAACAATAGTTTAGTTTTTATTGGTTTTAGTTTTGTTGTTCTGTTGATTATTTGTTGATGACATTTCCATTTCGTTAACATTTTTTTTTTTTTTTTTGTAATTTTATTGCTTTTGTTGTTGCTTGGTTTTTACCTCAAATGAAGTTGATTGACAAAGTTTCTCTCTGTGGTTTTCAAATGAAATTATTTTTCTTTTTTTTTCATTTTCATTTTAATTTCATTTTCCTTTTTGTATGTTTTCCGAATAGGTTTGAATTGTTTTTGACTAAAAAGGAAAATGTTTTGATGTAAATAATCAAAAAAGCTAAAACTAATAACAAGGCTAATAAATTGAAATTTTTTGATAAACAATTAAAAAAACAACAACAGGAACAAAGAAATCAAAAGGAAAACATTAACAAAAAAAAAAAATTTGAAAATGGAAGGCAATGCAAAGGTAGACAAGCTTTGGTTAATAAAGCTTAAAAACATTGACAGTGGAGGTCAATTATGTTCTTAATTTCCAGTGCTTAAAATTTTTGAACCGACAACATTGCTGAATAACAAATTTTAAGTAACAAATTGCCTTTTCCCTTAATTCCTAAGTATTTCTGGCTCCTCATAAGAGCAAATAGGAGCTCACTACTAAATGGAGACAATTTTTCTTTTCATTTCGCCACAAAGCTCGCCATTCCTTTGTCGTTTTTAGCAGCCAAATTTAACAGCGCTAAAGAGACCTAAGAACTCACACACACTTCTGGAGGTGTTCTGAATATATTCAAAAGCTTCGGTTGACTACCCAAAAGTATATAAGATGCGTTAAAATTTCATTTCCCTGTAGTGAGTAATGAGTGCTTGAGTTCAACTCGCAATTCATAGAGTCCGTTCTACATTGTTGATGGTTAATTGCCAATTTCTCGGAAGTTGCTGAAGAGTATTGTCACTGAGTGGTTGAAAAAGATTATCAAAGGTCTGCTAATGACTTAACTTTTAGTTCAGAAATGCTTGGTTCGGGAATCACAAACATTCAGTCGAAATGAAGTCGCCGTAGACTAGTAGGTAGTGTGTTGGCTTATTAGACGAAAGGCCGCGGTTCGAATACCCGGTCAGACATCAAAAAAACGAAATGTGAGAAAATATTTCATCAACGACTTCCTCTCAGCAGATTTCTGGCAAAAACTCTGAGGGGTAAATAAAATTGCCATGAAAAGTTTCTCAAAAATCTGTCGTTCGGAGACGATATTAAACTATAAATCCCGTGTATGTAATTGCAAACATCTTTCTTTTCCAGCGACAGAATATCTTACTGCATGGCCATTGCAATGGCCAAATATATTCTTATTGTCTGCTTGATGCCAGCACATGTAATTTGAGGTAGTTTACCCCAAAAACGTCTTTTGTCTGACTTTTGATTGGCTTCAACCACCAAAGCAAGGGCAAATAGATAATTATGAACCTAACAACAGTAGTAAATACCCAAAGGCTATACGTGCATACATAATTGGTTATTACAACCGTTCAGTCAGGATTACAACCTAGTTTCCCACACCAGTTATGTTGTGTGTGTGTTAATTTTTATACAGGAGCGGCGGGACCTACAGTGTTTAAAGTCGAAGAAACTTTTCATGTTTATTTTATTTACCCAATGAAATGACCAATTTCGAGGAGATCATTTTGCAAATCAAACTCCAAGTCCTACGATAAAGACTTGTGATGGCAACAAATGAATTTGCGTGCTTCGTGGCATGTATCCGAAATGAAATTTGTTAGAGAACGACAATCAAATATTCAGCTTGGTTGGTTACTACAGGGCATCTAAAAACGATGCTGCTCTCACTCACTATTCGCATACCATTTTTGATTAAATTTAGAACCTATTGCACTTGGTCTGAGATGATGGTGATTTTATGAGTACCCAAGACGTTCAAATACTGCGCGAGCTTACAGAAAAGATGATAGAACATCTTCCTGAAGGCTTTGTGCTTTTAATACGGGACTATCTTATAGAACTTTGGATAGTAAATATCCATGGAATGACCATGTTGACATAATCTAACCCTTAGACTTACACAAGCTCACTGTTAAGGCGGCAAAAATTGTGATTTTTTTGTTTGCCATATTAAAACCCCCTAAGCATTCCCCGTACAATCAATTATCAATTGCGAGTAAATTTTATATTTCCTTGGAATACCTGCACCGTGTATTATTAAATTTAAAAGCAAAATCTAGTTTCTAATTTCTAATAACTGTTATCAAATCATTTAAATTATTTACAAACACTTAAAAATCCATGTCCGTTTTTCACATTTTCTATTCACATTTCCATGGAAATCATTATGAAAACTTATTAAAGAAGACGCATTAACTGAAAATGAATTTCAATTTCAATATTTAATTAATACAACTGGACACCCATCATTTGGCCAACAACTGAAATGTTAAATTATTCACAAACAGCAAATGTTAGACATTTTCAATACACATACATACGTACCTACTGTGATACTCAGGGAAAATATTGGATGTTTGTGTCCGTTTTTAAAAACTATAAAATGACCACACACACAAATACTTTATACCGGGCTATACCACCAACACCACTAACAATTTCTTATACTTTGTCTATGAATAAATAGCCATAGTTTTGACTGTGCAGTTGCTGTTGTTGTTACTGTTGTTACAAATACCTTTGAGTGTAGTGTTGTGGCCATAACAACATTTACCGGACATTAACAAATAGTAGAAAAATTATTGCACTCTAATGCCCACTAAGCAAACACAAACAAAATAAAACACAGACAGACCTAGCGCACATACCGGACAAACAGACTGACCGATCCGACAGACCAAATAGGTACAAAAGTAATAATTAACATGATTATATAGCTTGTGTGTGTTGGAGTATTTTAAATAAACGTAAACGTAGGAAAATATCCATAAGGAAGGACTTTTTGAAAACAAAACCAACAACAACAGAAAAAAAAACCAAAGGAAAAAAAGAATTTCAAAACTGTCAAATGCCATGTTGAACTTATTATTAAAAGGAACACTGATGCCAATAGGCCATGAAATAATTGTTATAAAGAAAGCATCAGGCTTCTCGGCCTACTCTCTAGACAATCATAACAGCTGGCAGATTACTATGAATGTAGCCGCCATAGTCTAGTACACAGTATGTTGGCTTATAAGACGAGAGACCACGGTTCAATCCCCATGTCGAACATATTCAACAAAACGAAATATGACTTTCTCTCCGCAGATTTCTGGCAAAAACTCTGAGGGTAAATAAAAATTGTCATGAAAAAGTTTCTCAAAAATTTGTGGTTCGAAGTCGTCATTAAACTGTAGGTCCCGTTACTCATGTATAAGAGTTAAAACATACAACATAAGTCGTATAAGAAGTTCGGTTGTAATCCGGGCTGAAGAGTTGTAATGACCAATTATGTGTGTATGTATAGTACGAACTTGTTATTCACCTAAGAGCCCCTATGATATTACTTCTTACCAGCGTCATAAGCAAGACTCAGCATTAGAGTAATGGTCCACCTGCTCCTCTTTTCCTGAACAGCTGAAACAAATGCAAATTTCCTTTGTACATAAAATTCTTACTTAAAAGTTTCTCCAATTGAGAGAATGCCTATATGGTTTCTGATTACGCTATTAAGTGGCGCCCGGGAATATATTCTATGCAGCATGTGTAGTCAATTATTCACTGATATTTATATTTAGCAGAAGGTCACAATAATAATTACTTTGGCTCGATAGAAGTCCTTGGAGTAGTACATCAATAAGTATTCCTCCTCCTTCCTTGCCTTTCCAATGAAGATAGGATCTGTTCTGCAGTCATCATAAACATAGGCTCACAGATATCACAACATATTTATCACATACATTCACTTCAGTAAAAATGTCTAAGTTTAAGAGAAATAATGGGTGTGGAATCCAGAGTCCACTCATAGAAATTATGATCTGTAATGGCCCCCTGTAGCTGCATACTTATGCCAACAGAATAAACTTAATAAAGATTTGTCCATGTGGATGATTTTAAAGAAAGGAAGCATTTAAAGGCCATTTTTATATTATAGAGGCTCCTTCAATAGGACCCTCCTCCCATCATATTGAAGCTACATCATGGATGACTGGAAGGACCCTGAAACAGTTGGTAACTTACTTTAATGTTCATCAAAACGTTACCTTCAGCGAATTGGCCTGTTTCTGAATGAGTTGTTACGTAAACAAACAAAATTATCGAATTTAGAACGAAAACAATCGCCATGAGCGTTCAATAGATCCCGAAAAAGTTAGTAGTTTGGACTGGTGGAGTCTTTGTCCTCGTTTTAAACAGCGATTACTATTGGACGATGATTCTGAAACACTTTTGGCCTGAATTGTATGATCTGGACACATACGATGTGAGTTTTCTTCTGGACGGTGCAACATGCTATACAAGTCAAGCTATATTAGATATTCTGTATGAACGGTTTGAGGGCGTGATCAGCACAGATAAGATTATGTAAACTGACCACCGAGATCTTGCCGTTAAACCCCGGTAGACATTTGCTTTTTGGTTAAAGTTGCAAATGATGTGGATTAACCACAGCTTCCCTCAAAGCCAATGTAACCCATGCATTAGATTGAATTCAGCCTGATTTATGCGCCAGAGTCATGGCAAATTAGATATTTCTGATGCGCTCCACACAGAGAAGTCGATGTTATAGGCACATAAGGTCTCTCAATTTAATGGTCTGTAATAAGAAGTGATTGGGCAGTCTGAATTTTGAAATCTAAAAAGTTTGTCGAAGCGAAGTGTAAACGAAAGACACGAGATTTCGTCAAAAAAAAAAAAAAATTTGTCAAGTGAGGTTAAAACGTATAACTTTGATCCTCAATAAAACACTCCAAAATGCTGAGACTAATTGCTCACGAAACTCGGTTCTCAATATGTTCGTGGTGGAAATAACAAGTCCAAGTTTTCTATTTTGGAGTAAAACAGTCTGTACTTATTGTATTGTGCCATTGACTGTAAAGTCGACATTTTCATCGTTCTTGTAAAAGTACGGTCCAGTGACTGGACATCCATAGCATATCCGGATGCATTGGTTGCTCTTGAACTGCCTTTAAATTTCCATGATAAAAGATTCG
>QOCX01000794.1:0-23977 GCA_005959815.1 Sarcophaga bullata
TTTGCCAGAAATCTGCTGAGAGGAAGTCGCCGAAGAAATATTTTATCATATTTCGTTTTTGATGTCTTACTGGGGAATGTGAATATACACACAAATATATTGGGTCTTATATTTATGCGCTTCTTATCTTAAGCTTAAATAAATCATAATGTGATATTATTGAAATTTCTTTATTCGTTTAAAAGACATATTGATGTGTAGAATTAAACAATGTTCAAATACCTGCTACGGCTTCTTAGGCTTGAGCACATTCAAAATCATCGCATTGAGCGCATAAATCAATGACATGGGTTATGTTGGCTTTGAATACCTTTATGTTTTGTGGGCCCATATATTTGAAACTTAAGAAAACCTCACAAAAATTGTTTAACCGGCCTTATCACTGAATATGATTTTTCGTTGAAAATTAGGGTTAGCTGTCTGCCAACTGCTTCAGATTGCATTTAGTGAATAAACGTCTTTGTCTATGGTAATTTGGTGAATTGAATAAATGACAACTAGACAGAAGTAGCTCCAATAAGGTGGCTGTCATCAATTGCCATAGTTCGGAAATTCTTGTTTGGTGGACCTATACATTACAGACTTTTTTCCATAATAATCCAATTATCTTTCATCTTTTTTGGCTTTTGAACTTTTACACCCTTAAATGGAAGTAAACACCTCATATTATTTTAAAAACGAGTGGATTATATTTATAATTCATTGATTTTTTTACATAAGAAACAATATGTTGTAATTCATGGTATTTTGGAGTAAAATTAATTTCATTCAAATCAAGTAACATTATTTTCTATATACATATATATTTCTATAAATATAAAAAAATGTTATCAATTAAATTGAGGTAGCTGTTTACATTCATTTGACGCTTACTGTATAATTGAAAATAAGAAAATTATCTCCTTAATTTCATTTTAATATTATGACATTATCTGATATCTTAAAAATTAAATGTAATTTTATCTTAACAGGAACTTATACATACATATAAAGCAGTATTAATTTTAAGTCACTGTTACCGATTTCTACAAAATATGTAGTTGAAATACTTTTATTAAAACAACTAATAGGAATGTATCTGTTATTTATTTATTAGTAAGCTGAAGTATTCTTTGTTTTTACATATATTGTTTTATTTCAGTACCGTGATATTTGTGATAGAGGCCAAAGTCGTAACATTTCCTCGTCATCGTCCACATCAGCGTCAGCAGGAATCAATACATCTCCATCGGGCACTGCAGCGACAACAACATCGACTTCATCGTCATCGACGACAACGTTGGCAAGCAGTACGATTACTAGTAATAACGGTAACAACCAAAACACCTCAACCCGTTGCAGTCGGTGCGCCATAGATAATTGTTCAGTACATCCAGTGCAACAAGGTGAGGTGTCTTCAACGGAACCACCACTGCCAGAGCCATCACTGCTTAACGGGCAAGTGCCTGAAATTTCGGCATATTTTGAAGCATTAGAACATTATATCTCTTCAGTCGGATGGATTCTGCTTCAGATAAATTCAACGGGCATAATTGAATCATGTACACAGAACATTCGCGAATTGATTGGTTATGAGAAACATGAATTATACCGTCAACCGCTATATATGTACCTGCATCCAGGTGATCATGCCAAATTGGATCCGATTATAAGTAATTTGATTTCTCCTTCAGTGGGAGGAGGTAATAGTGGCAGTAGTAGTGGCATAAACGACGTTAACTCTGTTTGGGGACTAGCTGGCGACGCCGAAGATCATAGCAGCAACTGTGGCAAACAAGAACGTAGCAATTCGACCAAAATTCGAATGCTAGTCAAAGATATGCGTTCCGCAACACAAACCTCAGGTTCTTCGCTAACCGCAAATAACGATAATAATAATTCTATGGACCAAAAATCAAAATATGAGGAAGTGGTTTTAATGGCCGCTCCAGTTAAAGGTATGAAAAGTGAGTGCGGGAAAAATGTTATTTTTTTAAATATTCATTTATTTTTTCTAATTCTTAGATGATGGCGATTCATCATCCGTTTTATGTCTTATCACACGGCCAGAGGACGAGTCTCCATTAGAAATGAATATTCAACAACATGTTCAACATCCCACCATAGAACAAGTAACATTTAAATTAGATATTCATGGTAAAATTATAACGTTAGATGCAACCGCCTTAAGGGAACCTTTTAGAGTTCACCTCTCCCAATGGTCAGGTCGACTGCTGCAAGACTTGTGTCATCCTCAGGATTTATCAGCTTTAAAGACACATTTACGCGATATACAAGATTCCGCAGCTGGAGCTAATGTTTTAAATGCCTCGCAGTCCCCCGGGGGTAGTGTGGGTATTAATCCACCAATATCAGATGTTATATCTAAACCATTTCGACTACGTTTAGGCGCGCCCGATGTCTACGTACATGTTAAAGCCAATTCCAGATTGTTTATTAATCACACACCTGGAGAAAGTGATTTTATAATGTCAATTCAGACTTTGCTTAATTCAGAAAACGACGTGAACAGCAACAATACTGGAATGATGAGTGGAAATAGTGGGCTTATGACGACCGGCATGTCTGCAATGTCGCCCAGCTCGTCTTTAGTATCATCGTTAGTTTCCAGTTTATCTATGGATTCATTTGTTAATAATTCAGTTTCTTCGCCTTTGGTAAATGTCTCAGGCTTAGGAGGTTTGGTGGGCGGTGGTGGAATGCCACCTCATTCGACGCAAACTACAAGTGTAGGCGGGCCTCTCATGACATCTGCAATTATTAATGGTAGTACGAGTGGTGGCGTTGTAAGTGGAGGTGGTACGTCAGCTTCTTCTAGTAATGTTTCGGGACCTTTGACTTCTCAAAGGTCTGCTTACTCGGCAACTACCACTTCAGGAGTAGCTTCAAATAATTCTTCTTTAGTTAACTCGTTTACCGCATCGCCTGCTGGTCATGAAGGCCCTTCATTTTATAGTAACGACTTTGATTTAGACTTGCCACATTCCTCTTTTGAAATTGACCCTTCTGTTTCCGCATGGAATGATTCCAGGCCAAATTCACGAGCTTCTGTTACCACTCCTGTAAGCACACCAAGACCTCCTTCTGTGGGACATGGTTTTAGTCCAGCCGTTTGTCCGTCACCTTCAACTCCATATCAACTCTCATCGCACTCAGCAGCTAGTTTACCGTCACCTCAATCAAATGCCAGTCAAACAGGAAGTGGAGGTCAAGGACCATTTACTTTTGGTTTTCCATCTTTCGATAATAATAGCGATAAAACCGATAAAGACCATTTAAATAACAATAGCAGTAATAATAATAATAACATACCAAGTGTCAGTGGAAATATATCTAATGGCGGTAATCAAATAATGATGGGAGGAGGAGGAAGTGGAGTACATACACTACCAAATAATACACAACAGCAGGCTCAAACTCAGCAACAAAAACCCCCTACTGAATCTGAAAGATTAAGACATTTGCTAACCAATAAAACACATTCTTCCGGATCATCTTTACATATTTCTGAGGGTGATGAAATTAAGGTTTGTAATAATATACTTAATATCTCTTGAATTTCTTTATAATCGTATTGACTTTTAGTTTTATAAACAGGAAGAGGATAAGGACAGCTTGCAATCAAATATGTCAGGAATATTTAAAATGGCTTCTGGACCTACAGGTCCAGGAGCTATGGGACCTTCGCGGATGTTTGGTATGCAGAAATCTGCTAATTCCAACAATCCTATGCTACTATCGGTATGTTTCCAATTTTAATTTTGGATATAAAGAAAACTGTGGAATATAAACTGTTTGATGCTATTCATTAAAATAAACTTATTTGAATACTTTTAATTAATTTTAGCTTTTAAAATCTGAAGATGACGAAAAGGGAGGCTCATCGATGGGGCGTTCCGGAGAAATGGTGCGTATTAAAGATGAACCACATGGTTCCCATGTAGGATCACATAGCAATCCGAACAATTTATCACCTGAAGATTTAAGGCGTATATTAAAGCACCAAGGGGACCCAGCAATGACACGCAAACGCTCCTTAAATGACGTCGATGATGGGTTGTCAGCCAAAAGAAGTGATGATCGCCCTTCGAAGTTATGCGAAACTAATAAAATGCTTGCGCGGTTATTAAGAAATCCTCCAAAGAATATAACCATGAACATACAAACAGGTATTAAGATAATACCAGACAAAGTACCTGCTACTATTGGTCGTGTTTCATCAACACTGAGTGGCCTCAGCAATGCGCCTTCAAGTAGTAGTGGTAGTAGTAGTAGTAGTAGCACCAGCGTCAGTGGCGTAATTGCTTCAAATGCAAGTAAAAGTTCGACTATTACCACAATGGCAGGCTCTAGTGTTTCTGGGCGAGGAAGAGGGCAACACAAACTAGCACAACAACCTACTGACATCTACCTCCCACAACAACATCAAGGCTTAGAACCTATTCAAGGTGGTACAAACATTCAACGACCATCACAGTCGCTTCAACCAGCTCAAGGACAAATGGAATTTTCATCATCATCCTCAACCACAGCTGATCATCCATTTGCTACGCCTCCCTTAAGTACTACAGCTCCTTCAACAACAGCTACCTCAACTTCTAGCACAACAATTGGTACCTCCTCCTTAACTTGTGCAGGTGACGGTGATTCGGAACTATCTAAAATTCTTGACATTGTTATTGACTACGATAACGATGATCAGCCCTTTACATCCACTACCCCTTCTGGTTTAACACCTCAGCAAATAAGCGAACGCGTGGCAATTAGTGAAATACAAAAGTCGCTTATATTAGAAACATCAGCGTTTAGAAATGGTCCTAACACTATGATTGCCAACCAAACCGCTCAGCAAATGTTGCAGCAGCAAATTCAACAACAGCAGCAAAATCAACAGCATTCACACTTACAACCGCCAGCATATCCAGGTAGTATGATGGGTACTAATGGCGGAAATGCTGGTAATTTGACACCTCAGCAACAACAGCAACATCAAATGCAAATGATGCGTATGCAAATGTTAGAAACTATGAGGGCAAATCAAAACTTCCAAAGACCACCACCAAATTACCCAGCTCGAGGTAGAGCACCTCCTATGAATGCAGTTGCAACACCCGGTGGAGGCATATTATCGGCAACGCAGCGCTATCGCACTTTAACTCAACAACAAATTGTTCAACAGCAAAAGGAACGATTATTACAACAGCAACAAAAACAACATATGCTTGTGCCAGAAAATGCAACAGCGCGAAATGATCAATTGTGTAAGTGTCCTCATACTGTATTTTTTGCAATTATAGTTAAAAAATTAAGTTTTCATTTAAAAGGTTTAAGTCCAAACATTGGTACGTTGCTTAATACTGTCGCTCCAAACGTAACATTATCACGTACAAATATGCCACCGGATTCACAATTAAGCCCGAATTTCGCGCAAACAATGTTACAGCAACAATTAAGCCCGGGTCAAAGAAATACGCCATTTAGTCCACAATCAAACACAGGTAAAGCTTAAACTTAACGTCTGATTACTTATTATGACTGAAATCAAAAAATTAATTTTGAAGGCTATGGAGCACAGTATTCCCAAAATGGGCAACGGCTATCTCCTCAGCAACAACAACAACTGTCACAACAGACATCAGCGCAGCAACAAATGGCAGCATTTCAGAGTGGAAACACAGCTCAAATATCACCAAGACAAGCACCATTTTCTAATCAAGGTTCTAATACAGCCGGTAATGCCGGGATGTCTTCCCCAGGTATCGCTTCTAACGCTTCAGTTCAACAGTGGCCAACGCAAGGACCTGGGAATCCTCAACAAAGGGGACATTCCCTACAACAACATAACCCTATGTTAAGTGCACAATTACAGGTAAGTCGTATTCGTTATTGCCATCAAAATAAAAATAATGAACAAAATGTTACATATTTTCTAATTGAAGGGAGTAAGTCCTTATAATGCTCGCCAATTTCAACAACAACGAACACGGGGGTTAAATTCTCCTAGCGGCTCTGTAGTGCCTGGCCCAAATGTCGGAACAGGGGCTCAAGGGCCTCCCGCGGCTGCTTTACAGCGCCAAAATTCTTTTCAATCCACAGATGGTGGTAATTTTGTTCCCACGACACCAAATTCCCCCTCACCACAATCTCCATTTAATGCTGGCAACGTATTTCAGCAGCAACAAAATCAGCAACAACAAATGCAACGCATGCAACGACAAACAAGTTTACCGCAAGGTTCACAGCATTTGCCAGGTAAGAGTTTTTGCAAATATATAGAAACGCCCCAATATATTTTCGCAAATTTTACTATATAAGTAAATTTATTGACTGCTGAGAGTGTATAACTGAAATTTGTAAGACTACTATTTAGATTTAGGCTTTTTAAACGATAGAAAATATTGTTATAATAATTATTACATTGAAAAGTAAATGTCTGAATTAATGTAAAATAAAAAACAAATTTAGGATCTCCACGTTCATTTGGTACAAATCACAACCAGAATCACAGTCACAACCACAATAGTAACAACAGTCATCAGCACCATCATCAACAACATCAGCACTCACATCACCTTCATCAAAATAATGGCACTGGTGGAGGTGGTGGCGGTCATGAAAATACCGCTGTTTCTGTTCTAAATGGCATTGGCAGCATAGGTGGTGCACATGCCAATATGAACGGATTCTCCACATCTACTAATAACATAATGTTTAACAATTTTCATCATTCTACTAATAGCTCAACAGCATCTACTATATCACAACAACAAACACCGTTGCCATCGTCATCAACAACAAATGATTTCTATGGTCGCATCATGCAGACCGGTAAGCGGAGATTAAAACCAAAATGTAACGTTTAAAAGAAACGAAAACAGTATTTATATCTAATTTTATACGAACTTTATTACATTATTACCCAAGTATTTTTCAAACATATACAAATAAGTTTAAAAGTATTTGGTGCAATATTTTATTGCAATCTAATCTAATTTTCTTCATGCACATACAAAACTCACGCACTCATATCCAAAACTCATTAACCATCCAAATATTTATCGATAAACCTTTTTGCAAATATTGATAATTCCAATTGTTAAATTGACTGGACATCGCATGTGCACCTATAACTTCCTTCCCTGTAAAGCAGATATTTTGATAATCTTTAGACTGTGTAATTAAACCATATTTTAATATAATTGACCCTTTTGAACTAAAATTATTACAATTAAACCAGTACGCGTATTTTATATGCCCACTGAAACTCCTATTCAGTGTATTAAACTCATAGTGATTAGCAATTGTTTGATTCCAAAGTACAGAAACATGTTTGTGAAACTAAAATAAATCTAAAAAAGGATGAACGTTTGACTTCAATAACGGAATGTTTCATTTAATGAGGTCAATGACTAATGCGTAATAACATTGTTACTTTGCGATTAATATATGTATATATATAACGGATAAATCTTATGTTTATTTCACTACTTACATTTATATTCGAGATATGATTTTCATATTTGTAAATGCTGTATAATAAATATTAAAAAATGTTATTATTTTGTTGGTCTCCATTGCCGCATTTTTTTTTTACCACATAAACGTACATAAGCGAAAAAATATATATTTTTATAAATTTTTAATACATAAATTAAAGGAATATTTTAATTATACTTGTGACATTTATTTTAGCTGGTAATCCTGCCTCTTCAGAGTATGTGAAACAAGAATTACGAGCAGTTGTAAGCGGTCGAGCAGCGGCTGCTGCTAATTCGGGAGGAAATAATGCACCTGGAGTTGGTACAGGAAATGGCCCCGGAGGTAATATACCGACAGGATTACGCGTGTCTACACCTCAAAGCCCACATGGATCGCAAACTTCTCAGGGTCCTATGCTTGGTACGAATAGTACAAATCCTATATCCATGGCGCAGCAACAACCACAAACATCGATCAGTGGTGGAAATGTGTCAAATACCTCGGGAGTGGGAAGCGGTGCTGGAAGTGGAAGTAGTAACATGAATAACCCTTTGCTGAATACACCGCCAGACCCAACATTGGGTTTTAGTTTTGATGCCCGTAAGTTAAAGTTATAAAAATTCTATGGATTCTCTTTAAATTTCTTTTACTTACTAAGTTTTTTGTCATTTACTATCCCGAGGCATAATTTTTTAATATTTTCATTTCAGAGGATTTTTTTAGTAGCAGCTCTACAAGGTGACCCTAAAGCGTATTTTTAATATAATAAGTCGACACTCAATGCCAAGAACGCGAACGCGCTTACAATTTTTTTCCTGATTAGAATTTTTCGGTACATTCTAATAAGATACATGAAAGTAACACATGGATTGTCATCTACGTCGTATGCATTACTCTATAACAAAAAGGTGTAATAGTCCGTTTTTTGTTTTTATTATCTTTTTTCATAGAAATCTAACTTCGTGTTAATAAAAAATACATATATACTCATAATACCTACGGATCCATTCATACACAACGTAGGCATTTATTTAAAATATTTCAGTCAAGTAAAACTATTAAAGGCAAACTTATAGCAGAACATTAAAGCACATTACATTTAAGTGTCTTTGCAAACCCTGTAATGCAAAAAATTGGAAATCAAGTTTACATAAAACAAATAAATGCATTTTAATTAATAAGTAATTAAAAATGAAACAAAAAATATTTGAAAACAAAAAAGTTAATCCTGAAGTAATAACTAACAAAAAGGTAGCAAAAATGAAAGCACTAACAAAAAAGTAAAAATTAGTTGTTTTTTAAAAACTGAATAATTTTAAACTTCGTTTTTGTATTTCTAAATAAAAAAATTCTTTTTACTTTCTTACCCTTAAAAACATCAATTATATAATAAAAATATTAATATATATTAATGTTATGTATTTATTTGTAAACAAATTGAAAAAAGTAGCAAATTTTCCAGAATTCATAGGAAAAGTTAAAAAAAATAATTTGTAGACATATTTGATGATAAAAAATATTTACGTTAAAAATATATATATATACATATATATATTAAAAGTTAAATTAAGATAAATTATTTAATATTACACTACTGTATACCAAACAAGTAAATCATATTTATATTATTTAAAAAACTAAAGTTTAAAACGTTTCAATTCATATTCAATTTATCTATGTTAATGAAAAATCCAATTCTACCTACTGTTTTGTTACATTGTATGTTTTTATAGATTACATAGTTTTTTTTATTATTTATCCAATTTCTGTTTTGTTTTCAGAAAATAACGTTATGAAGTAATAAGGCAGAGCTTATCTAGACATTATTTTTAGGAAAGCTTTATCAAATAAAAGAAAACAAATTAATAAAATAAATCGACGGAATATAAATGAATTATTTTTTCTAATTTTGTTACTTAATGCATATTATTTATACATATATAACTTTAAAATATAATTGTTCATTTTTGCACCAAATTTATTCGGTTATTAATTTATTTCATTTATTTTGCTAAAGTTGTCTCAAGCAGATCGAAATATTGCTAAGTCTGAAATTTATCAATTTTTGGTGAACATAATAGACCCACTGTTAAGAATGTTTATATACTATTGAAAACTTAAAGAAAATGTATGACAGTACTAATGAACTATAAATGATTTCAGTGTGATAATTTTTTTTTATTACAAATTCATTTAAAAATAATTAGAGTATAATATAAAAAGTTTTAAATTATGTTTGCTAACATATATGAAAGAATAAGTGAAGATAATAAATTTATGATACTTGTATTACTGATTTGAAGATGAAAGTATTGTTCTGATTCAATTTGGTGATTGAAAGAAAAATAAATAACAAAAATATAATTTTTCGATATGTTGGTCTATAATTAAATCTTTATGTAAATAATCGTTTCTATAGAAAATTTGTATATTGCTAAATTTGTTTCCAATTTTATTTTTATAAATAAAAAAACTAGTAAATTTTATTAATACTGATGTTTTAAAAACATTAAAATTGCTTTACTAAAAATAAAATAAAAATATTGTTTTAAAGCTTTTAAGTTATTTTATTTTTTGATATCATTGTATACATACATTAGCCTAAATAGCTGGAAATAAAATTTGTATAACTTTTGCTAATATTTCCAAAATATACCGTTTTTTATTTTTGTAGTGAAATTTTTGCATACATCTCCTAATTTTTTAAAAATAATAAGAAACCTGTTGTATATATTAAATAATATAAACATATATACATTCGATATCCTTATAATGGATAATTATATTAGTGTTTTCTGTAACTTTAAGTAATTCGATTATTTTTCTGAATAAATGTTCATAAAGTAGTTTAAATATTATTTAAAACTTGTAAAGATGAGAACGTAAACTTTTTATATGAATAATAAAGTAAAATAGTAACATTTAAGCTTTTTACAAAAAGCTTCGACTTTTCAAAGAAGGCTATTTTACAGGTTTTTTTTTTTATTATTTAATATTATTAGTTTGTTTTTTTTTTTATTTACGTTATTTAATTTTCATTATTACTTATGTAATATAACTAATATTTGTTTCTGTTTTGTTAAGTTGGGTTTATCAATTTTTTATTAATCAAGAAAACTATTATTAAAAATTTTTAAAATGTTATAAAATCAGAAATAAAATAATGTAATTTTTAAAATTTTTAATAACTTAATCTAAACTGTGTTTACTTTTTGATTTTTATTCGTTTTAAAGAATTTTTTTGTTTTATTCGTACTCATATCAATAAAAATTCATTTTATAAAATCAAAAATAAAATATTTTAATTTTTTAAATTTAATAAATTAATCTAAACTGCGTATTTTTTTGATTTTTATTCGCTTTAAAGAATTTTTTATTTTTTATTCATACTCATATCAAAATGTTTTCGGATTAAAAATTGAAGCAATGTAAAACGTGTAATATTTGGATCAATAATTATTTAAGAAATTTAAATTATCTTAAGCTGAATTCACCCATTTTATTCTGTCAGAACATTTCCCGAACGGAGCTATCAATATGCTATATTTATCATGGATTTGATTTACTGAACATTTTTTTTTCAAATGGGTCAACTCTCAGCAAAAAATAATTTTGTCGGGACTTAAATATTGTTCGGAAAACAAGGGCAAGTCAAGCTTTACTTCCAGTTATAGTTAAGATGAAGATGTACACTAGAGAACTGGATTTCTGTTTGAAAACATTCGTACACACTCTTTAACTTAAAAAACTGTCATTGTGCTCAAAAGTGAAACTTGTATAAACTACAAGGCAACCCAAGAGACTTCAATACAGCAAAGAGATCTTTGTTTTTCGGTTTAGTATTTTACATGAACAAAATAATAACGTCAAAAACTAAAAAAGTATAAAAAAATAACAACGACAAACAAAAACCTCAATACTAATTTATTATATTAAACATTATGAATTATAATTTATGATTAATTAGTATTATTAATTTTATTAATTTATTTGTACATTCGTTTTGAAGAAACATGATATAAGTATCTCCCTGTAGTAAGTCATCATTATTTCACTTATTCTCTGTTTCTGATCTCAATTTTGTTTATATTTTCCATACAAGCAAACGTTCGTCTGAAACCACTCGTTTACAGCAACAGGCTCTAAATATTTTTGGAAATTTGCTCTGGAACAAATGATCCGTTGTCCGACATATCTTTAAAGCATTGAAACATCTCCTTTCTATATAAAGCAACTAACAATTTAAAACAACAACTTTTCTTGGTTTTTAATCGAAGCGATATGTCCACCAGTTCGATTACGATTTTATTTCATGTGGAGTGTGTTGCTTAAAAATATATGTAAGTGTATGTGAGTTTTAGTGTACGATGAATAAAATGAGATAAATATTATCTATATGACGTGAGTGATGTAAATAAAAATTGTTGAACAAATAAGTTATAACCACCCAAAAGGNAAATTAGATAAATATCTATATGACGTGAGTGATGTAAATAAAAATTGTTGAACAAATAAGTTATAACCACCCAAAAGGAGAACATTTTGCTGCACGATTTAATGTGAATACGAATTTTAGTGAGTATATGATGTAATAATGAAAAACAATGTGCTTGCAGTTCTTTGGTATACACATTAAAACGTCTTCTGATAGGCAATAGAAATATTAACTGATCACCTGTTTAATCGACATTTCGATATTGTTAAACTTTTACGCAATGCTTAGATATGCTGATAAATATCTATATACCCTATAACAATGATTTCAAAAAATGAATTTAACTTGTTTCTGATATAAAAACAAAACTAAAATATTCGACTAATTCTGAAACGCAACTCATTTTAGTTTCAGTTAGGACAAACCGGATTTTTAACGAATCAATTTGTCAATTGAAATTCACGACTGACGTAAATGATAACATCGTGCTTAGCAATTTTTAATGCAATTAAGCATCAGTGGTAATATATTATATGTATGTACATAAACACATTGATTTCTTTTGGCGTTCTAATTCTGACTACGAATAATATGTGATATTGAGAAATAGATAAACAAAATGTTAAATAGTTTAAAAAATAAAAGTTATAAATTATTAAATCCAAATTCGAATAACGAAACTGAAAATAAAATTGTGGAAAAGAAATATACTTATTTAATCATTTTCCATATTATAAAATTGAATTTGAAATTGTTTAATATCTTAATTTTATTGAACGACAAAAATTCTTTGGAACATTTCACAATTATGAATAGAAATTAATTGAACAAAATTATTACACTGAAAACATTCACTTGTTTTCTAAACAATTTCTATTAAATAGTGTATTATGTAATAACAAATTTGATATTATAAAAACTTGGGAAAATAGAAATACCTCTCTTTAAGTTCAAATTGTAATGTTAAAAAATTAATTCAAATAAAAAATATATATTAAAAAAGCAGCAAATGATCAATACACGATGTCCCTTACTAGAAAGTAAATATTATTTAGTGTACTTTAAAATTCTATGTAAATAATTGCATTTATTTAAAAATAAAAGTAACACGAAATGTTAACAAATAAAAAAATAGTAAACTTTCAAATAAATTACTTTTCAAAAAAGTTTATTGTATGAGGCTTATTCTGATTGAAATAAAATATTTTTAAAATGTATTAAAAAAAACAAAAATTTCTTATATACATACATATATGTACATATATTTTCTATTTTTTTCCTTTTTTTTGTAACCATAAACCTCAATTAAAATTATATATAACGGAAATGGATTAAAGTGTGTATACTAATACTAATTTTTGATTACTAAAATCCATAAGAATAACATGCATACTTTTGCCACTTATTGTAAAAAATCACTATTCAAGAATATTTATAAAATTTGCAAAGCAAACCATATTTTGAAAAAAAAAATAATATTAAACGATACACAAAAATACATTAAACACTTTAGTTCATAGGCAAAAAGAAAACGATTAAAAATTGTTTAATAATAAAAAAACCAAACCCATAAAGTACATTTTTAAGTGCATTAAATCAACCACAATATATAAAATACATTTTTAAAATATATTTAAATGCTAAATATATTAAAAGAGAAATATACCTTTTTAAGGACTTGTTGAATAATAATAGAATAAAGATACAATGCAAACATAAAAATCGTAACATAATGAAATTTTTACCAATAGAAAATAAATATTGCTTAAATTCAATACTTACACACACTATAGATATGATGTATTTAAAACAAATACGACACTAGGACATGTTCGTATTTAATTTGATCATTTGAGGAAAGTACTATATAAATACTAAAAATGTATAAAACAAACCAATCCTAAGGACCCCTTTCCATTTCAAGTACCAATTAAAAAATATTAAAAATGGAAATACAATAAAATATATAATTTTATTATACAGTGATGATTAAAATTTTTATGAAAATGAGTGCAAAATTTCTATAAAATAATAAAAAAAAAGTGCAATAATTCACTAACAAATATGCGTATGTAAATAGAACACTATTATTAAAAAATTTTATTACAAATATTAAGAATATTAAATAATCCTTTTTACAAAACATGTTCTAAACTCCACAAACGTTATATCCGCTAGGTTCGGTTTCTGGATTGTGGCTTGAATTGGGCTTTATATGGTATTGACCTTTTATTCCATTTAAATAATTGCTTTAAAGTTTTCATTCCCAATTTAATATTGCTTGTGGCCTATACAGAAACCAGACCGATTTCTATAATAAGAATGAAATTATTTTTAATTCAATAATGTTAGCGAGCAAGCATAGCTTGTAAATGAGGTTTTCGTTAATAGTGGTTAGGAATTTGTAATAGTTAAGTTTGAAAAGACAGGGTTTGTTACAGTGTGGTAGAGAGAATAAAAGGAATGTTGGGAGTGAAAATCGCATAATACTGAAAGAAGATAAAGAAATTAACATAAGTTTTGAATTCTTCTAATGACTTTAATTACAAACACTTTAATCGTTTCTTTAAACGGTACCTGTAATTGAATTTTATAGGTCTTACATTCATTTTAGAGTTTTGTCGTAAGAGTTTCAACGAGTTTATAAAGCCTTTATATTTGTTCTACTATGAATTGGCTGTGTTAATTACAAAAGAAATTAATAATAGGTACATATATTGATTGATAAAAATATGTATACAAATTAACGAATTGGGATATAACAAATAAAATAAGTGGATCAATAAGTTAAAAAAACTCGTAGTTAGAATACCAAATAAATACAGTTACAGACATAATAATGGCAGAATAAGAATAGAAGGCAATTTTTTATGAATGAGTAAAAAAGAAAACGATATCATTTTCCTTTCGTATTCTAATTTTAAAACAATTGCAAAAAAACATTTAACAGGAACTGTTTATTTGTACTATAAGAAGTGTTATATTACAAAAAAATAATAATAATAATAATTACAAAAATTTATATTAATTTGAAGTTCTGAAAATAAAAGATCGCTCTGATTTGTAAAACGCAAAGCAAGACCAGCATTTGCATAATAAGCAATGGTGGAATTATTGTATTTCAATCTTTTATATCTAAGGCAGAACCAAAATTAGCAATTTAAAAACAAATGTAAATTACTTTTTCAAAATAATGTTATTGTTGTCTTGCGTTTGAAAAATATTGAGCTCACCAGTTTCAAGCACATATATGGATACACTTAAACTTAGGTACCTTATTTATTTTTCTTTTTCATTACATTTTCATTTTATACATATATTACATTTTATACATTTGTTGTTGAATTTATTATTGTTTTGCAAACCCCCCATCTTCTTTCGTTAATAGTGTTTAAAACAAGTATATAAGAAAAATTACCCTAAACAGAATATGGACGTTAAATAATTAAAAGTTTTAATAGAAATGTGTAAGTGTTTATACGTTTGAGTGGTTGTCTGTCTATATTTCTCGCGATCTTAATGTTTTAATTTAATGTATATCAATGTAATTTATGTTTAATGTTTCGGCCGTGTCTGTCTATAAAAAAAGGATATTTATAATACATAATTTATAACAAATTATATACATATATATGTATATATATATATATATATATGTATATATATATATGTATATACTTTTATATACAATATATACACAAATCTGAAATATAAAAAAAGAGCTGATAAAATTATGCATTTCTATGATTAATTTCATATAAACGTATACGTAACTATGTTAGAGTATGACTTAATACTTTGTTTCTTCTGTAAGACGAATGGTTTCAGACGAACATCGGTTTTTGTTTGTTTTTTCCATACAAACAAATGGTTGCCTAAAACCGTTCGTCTTAGAGAAAAAGGCCCTAGATTTTCGTTATGAAAACCAAACATATACATACTTTCATATATATATATATACTTGTAACAAACGAAAATGAAGAGTTATTTAATAATTATAGTTAAACTAGTAAGCATTAATAGATCAATTTTTTTATTACCAATTTATTATTAAATGAAAATCATAGAAAAATTTATTAAAAGAAATTTCAAATCACAGTTTATAGCCATACATGCAAACATATATACATATTATACGTTAATTTTAACTTCAATTTCAATTCATACCGTTTTATTTATAATTTCGTTAAATAAAAATTAATTACATATGTATTCTGTTAAATTTTTAATGAAAACTATCATTATTTTCCCCCAATAATATGAAATAAATACAATTTTTAATGTTGTATTGCTTTTTACTGATCCTGCCTGTGTGGTATGACTAAAAAACTATTTAAATTATAACTTGTATTGAAAAAGAGCAAAGTTGTTTATCGCATTA
Source organism: Sarcophaga bullata (assembly GCA_005959815.1). Taxonomy (NCBI): domain Eukaryota; kingdom Metazoa; phylum Arthropoda; class Insecta; order Diptera; family Sarcophagidae; genus Sarcophaga; species Sarcophaga bullata. The sequence continues at coordinate 16,296 of QOCX01000794.1, forward strand.
AATTATATTACTTTAATTATAATACCATATGAAATTACCACAAATAATAGAAATAAAGATAAAAACAATAAATGTTTTATTAATACAACTACACACAGTAAAAATAAACCAACAATAATAAGTCAGTAATAAATATTGAGTAAAACAAATAACACGAAACTATAATAAATTATATATTTAAATAAAAATATAAATAATTAAAAATATAACAAGAAATGAAAAAGACTAATAAAATTATTATTGAGATAAGAAAAATATATTAAATATTTATTTAGCGTTTCATTTTCAATTTATGTATCTCTAACTGTGTTTGTACAGAACATCGAACTCTCAAATTGAATGGTTTATGGTATAATGATTGAAATGAAATTTTATAGAAATCATGTAAAATACGGATAAGAAAAAGGTAAAGTAAATTTCTATAAAATCTTCGTTAATTTTGCTTTGTCGAATAGCATGGTAATCAATATGTGCGAAGCCCTAAAAGTGGTTTTTGCTTTAATGACCCTTATTAAATAATACATTTATGTATTATATATATATATATATATATTATATATATATATATAATATATGTATATATGTTTATATATTACAATATATAAATTTAAATTTTGTATTTCTGTATTATCGTTTGTTATTTATATTTCTGTTTATTTATTTATTTTATTTTTTTGTCGTATTAAAAAAGTTAAATTCAAAATAAAATCAATATTTCATTGTTGTTACAGTTGATCCTAAAATTGAATTGAAAATGTTTACGTTTCAATATGTTTATGTTTCAATATGAAAATGGCATCTGCCACTTTTGTGATTTTGTAAGTTTTAATGTCAGCCGTTGTTAAAAATACCCGATTGTAATTTTTTTTTTGTTTCACTAGAATTACGTGTTAAGAGATCAATAACTTTATATGTTATGAAACACAGTATATACTCAGAGTTTTTGTAATAAAATGTAAATGTATTTAAATGGTAATAAATAAATGTAAATAAGAGCGTGGATAATGATTTCAATTATGTACATTTATTTAATTATGTTTCTTGAAATAGCCTAGGACTGTCACAAACATCTTCCTAAATTGTTCGTTATGTTTTCAGTTTCATTCCAACTTTCTCCAGCTAAAAATGAAATTAGTAGTTCGTTGCAGGTGCTACGCTGATAGCTGGTCCTGTCATTCCCTAGAAGCAACGCCCTCTGTAGACATGCATTGAGTGTGGAGGAGATTGAAGACTGCTCTAAAACCTGAACCAGAGTTACTCGGGTTTTTAGTCAAGCAGGGTAACTTTAAACATACCAAGTTGATATTTATACTTTTACTTTAGGTCTGAGAAATAAAATGTCATTGTATTCATTCGTACTAAATAGCAAACACATGCAATTAGAGTGTGGACAGAATTAGTTTTTTAATCGTTAAAACCTATATATAAATCTCTTTATTTAGTCTACAATTGTAATGTAGAATGCTATTGTTTATTTATTTTTCTAAAGTTCAATTGTCTATTAAAATCTCTAACTGTAGGATGCAGCGTTCTTTAATAGAACGCTGTTTATTCTGTTCATTTTAAAAGAGCCTTTCCAAATCAACAGCGAAAACAACCTCATCAAACTAATACAAAGGTTTGAAATGTTAGGTAGTATATGACATTATATCTACCGGTGATAATACATTCTCACGCAAAACTTTTTTTAACACAAAGCAATTGTGTTTCAATTATATATGTATATATGTAGCCTTCCCTTCACACGCTATCAATTTCATAATGTCCCACATCATTTTGGATTGAATGGGCGAATATTTGTACAAATAGGTACATAGAATAAAGTAAAGTAAAGTAAAAAGAAAAAGCAACGAAATAGCGCACAAACCATTTTCATTCCTAGAATAGAATACTATTGGCAATATAAATATTGTTTATGTAGTAGACGTTTGTAAGATGAGCCATCATCGTTAGTATGGTCGATGGTGGTCATTCTTGTCGGGTAACAAAATAGTCGTATTCGAGTGACATTAGTGATTAGTCGGTTGCATATTGTTATTGTCAATATTGTTAAATCGTTGGTTGTTTCAAGATTGTTGGTCATATTAGTGTTGTACAGCAGTAGGTGCGTAAGTGCTGTGCGTTAGTCGGAAAAAAATTTTCAAAATATAAGAATGATTATTACAGGAACATCATAACATGCAAAAATTTAATCAAAATAAAAATATTGTTAATTTTTATAAGAAGTGTTCTGTATGTTTATTTCAGATAATAAATTTCTACTCGTCTGGATTTTGCTTGGACCTATTTGGAGTTTTGTAATCATTTAAAAAATAAAGAAAGGCAAATTGAATTAAACTTTTGGTCTGGTAAGTTTCCATTTAATAACCTGATTAATTTAACTATTGACAGTTTTTAAGTCTCTTAAGTGATTAATTTTAAAGAATTATTAAAGCTGTTTAAAAAAATTACTAATGCTATATGATAATTTTTGATGTTTCAAAACACATTTTTTTCTATGCTACACAAAGTGTGAAGGAATATCGAAGAAATATTTAAATATTATATAAAACGATTAAAAATGACGTAAAAAAGTTCTAAAACTTAAGTAATTGTTTTAACTTATTTTTTAATTTAAATTAAAATCGACTAGAAGTATATTTAAATAAATTTTTGCAAAACTTCTAATTGGACATTATGGAGCTAGCAAAAACATTTTAGCATCACAGAATATCACACAAACTTTGAATTTTAAAATTACCCTCTTTTTATGTTAGTGGTACCTACACTTTTGCAGTGTCAAAATATAGTTCTACTAGAATATTTCCCTTATTTTCTTTCTTGATGTGCCAAACATTAAATTTTTTTCATTTTATAATAAAAAAAAGAAAATATTCACCATTTTAATGGTCAAAGCACCAACATCCAAAACCTTTAATTTGGAAAGTATACTAATTTCCAATATAAAAATAACATTTAGTTTTTCGAACAACTTCAATCGGATACATAAAATAGCAGAATTAATGAACATAAACATTATTTTGATGTCATAAAATCAATGCTTTCCATACACAGATTCTTATTGAAAATAATTTTATAAATTTTATAAATTTTATAAATTTTAATAGTTTTTTTTCTATTTTTTTTTTTAATTTCTAATTTATGTATTCTTGATTTCACTTTACCGATGTATCATTGGGATAAACCAATAAATTTTGAGTCTAACCTCTAATCATAATGCAACACATTAATCATGTTATGTATCATTGGGGTAAACCGATAAATTTTGAGTCTAACTTACAAATACGAATCCATTTCACAAAAACTATATTGCTCATAATGCAACACATTAAAGAAATCTATTTTTATACTCATTTATTCGATTTTCTCGTTTCAATGACTTTCTAAAATTTAGTTCCAACCAATATTATTATGTTTGTGTATGTGCACTTTTGAATTCAAATAAATGTATATTATTCTATTATGTCTTCAGCTCTGTAACCATTACTGTACTACATAGACATCTAATTAAATTATAGAATCTCCTCATGTATTTTGTTATTTGTTGACACCTTTTACCTATTTAATCTCCATAAAGCGGACAATAACAGCATTAAAAACGTCAAAACGGTAAAAGGAACAAGTGAATAAGATAACAGGTTAGATATGAACCACACAACCAAACGTTAAATACATAATATATAAAAAAATTTAAACGAATACTGTTCTATTTTGTGTGAGAAACGAGGCATCTTATGGTAAGGAATCAGTTCTATGTACACTACACAACTGTGTGAAGACAATTGTCAGCTTTTAAATCAAATTAATTAAGCTAATTATTTTGAAATATGTACATATATGTATAACTCTGCCATCTTTTAATTTAAATATTTACCTTTGGTCAAAAGCTCTCTTTGTTATCTCTAATCTTATACGATTCACAGCTGTATTTTCCAATTTCTTTTAAATTCTTGTTTAAATCATTGTTCAGTTACCTTATTTCGACATTTAAATTTAATTTCATATCCTCACATCTTTTTAGGTTCCTTGCTATAGCATATTAACAGTTCTTTTGAAAACTTAACATACCGTTGAAAGTAGATGCAATGAATAAGCTTATCAAGTACTGAGTACAAACAGATATTTTTTGTACAATTCAAATAAAAAAATCTCATTTGAAAATAATAAGCTTTGTCTGCTCCGTGCGGCATTAATAAAAAATCAATAAGTAAAAAAGAAAAGAATAATGCTAAATGCTAGGCATTATGTTGTTACATCTTTATGTTAAGGTATTACGAAATTAGTTCAATAAATCGGAAATTTTTTTGAAATTCACGTCTTTAAACTGCACAAACAATACAGCCCCTATTATCAAGCTCTGTCAGCTGATTCCTGTCAATATTTGTAAAATATACTTGATTTAGATTGTGATTGTAAAGAAATTGGTCAGTAGAAAGGGATTTGTTTCCAACTAACAGACACTTATTTTAGTGACTGCAACATATACATATATAATATTTTTGTTTTGACAAATTGGAGAAATGTTGTGTAATGTTTATAGAGAACAAAGGTCGCAATCACACACTTATACTAAATTTCATGAAGTACAAAATTAAATTAAATATTCTATTTTTCGTACTAAGTAATTATTTTTTAATCAAAGTTAGACATCAAAATGGCGTTTTTCGACGTAAACACACAGAGACAAAATTTTCCACAATCACTCTCTAATCCATTCTGTCAACATTTTTAAATACAAATCAATTTTTTCAACAGCAACTGTTGTGAATTGCTGCTTTGTTCGGCTGAAATTTAAATGTTTGTGTTTAAAGAAAAGACGTTAAATTAATATCTAGAGTGGAAACATAGTCGATGTTCTTCATTCGACGTAAAATAAACTAAAGTTCCAGCAATTTGTATAAACAAAATGCTTAACACATCGTAAGAAAGATACCCCTCAATTATTCTATAAAAATTTCAAATAAATGAAAATGAAATTTGTACCTTTTCTATTACAATTATCCATAAAGAATGCATATTTATCTCGGTCAATATTTATAATAGAAAAAATTGGTTTATATAAAAAATTTTGATGTAATAATGTAATGATTCCTAGATATAAATCCAGAGAAAATTTTGCGGAAAATCTATCTAGGTGCGTTTACGTCGAAAACGGTCAATTAGATGTATGTAAATGAATTATTTATTTATGTATTAATTTTAAATTACAGTTACAAATTATATCTAATTGTTACGAATGGAGTAACTTAGAAATTATGCTCAGTGCAGTGGCTTATGATTAAATGACATACATATAAATCTTGTATACAAAAATTACAGATTTAGTAACAGGGCGTTATAATTTCTAAATCTTTTCTAATACTGCGCTATGTATAATTCAAAATTAAACTAAGCTTTTAATCAATGAGTTATATGAAATTTAGAAATACTTTTAAATCAAAACTTTTTATTTAAAGTTATTAAGCTTTAGGCAACATAAAAGTCTNGATGAAATTTAGAAATACTTTTAAATCAAAACTTTTTATTTAAAGTTATTAAGCTTTAGGCAACATAAAAGTCTTAAAGCTCTTAACTTTTTTGTACTTTCTGAGGGCTTTAGAATATTTTCCTCTCTAAAGGATTTTTTAATTGATGTCACTGCGCAAGAAAAGTTTTCTTCTAGAAAGAAAAGAAACAAAAATCATGGAAAATAAAATATGAGTATTTAGCTAAATGTTTTATAGTGACATAAAATGAGGACATGAGCTAAATTCAAAATAGCATTCCATTGTGAAAGCTATTTGTTAAATAAATTGAGTATAATTTTAGAAATAATGACAAAAAGGGTTTTTAATGTCTACTAATTGAACACCCTGTGAATTAAGGTGTGATTATGGCAATAACGACTGGGAAAACATGTACAATCTTTTTTATTAGTGGAGGCAATTATAATAAACATTTCTTTATTTATTATCCGCACACTTTTTCTCTCTCTGCTCATAAAAAAAGGAAAGAGAGCAGACGAGCTTTTTTAATTTAATGTATATGTACATTTTTCTTTGCAGGAGTGGTATGTTGATAAATTTTAGCCGACATGGATCCCAGTGCTTTACAAAACATGGATCGGGACGCATTAAAGAAACAAATCGAAAATATGAAATATCAGGCCAACATGGAAAGATGGCCGTTGTCTAAAAGTATTGCAGAGTGAGTAATTTACAAAATAAAATTTATTATAGTAACCTCAAGAGGCATTAAATATAGATACAAATTTAAAAAAAATAACCAAAAGACTATAAAGCAAAATAGGATAAAAGGACATAGAATTGTTCCTATAAAATAGTGCCTAATTTAAATATTGGCAATATTTAATACATACATAATATTAAAATAATAATAAATAAATTTAATTAATAAAGAAGCAAGAGTCTCATCTTTGTTCAGTTTTTTCAACCCCTTAATATCAAACGAGTTTCAAAAGAAAGAAAAAAAAAAGAAAAACAAACATCCCCAAATGTATTGAGAAGTATTCATTGACAGACTAGTGTGTATTCTGTATGACTGCATATGGTGAGTTCGAATGAAAGTGTGTGAATGCCGTATACATGTGTGTAATGCCCTATTTCTTATATTGTATTTGTGTGTTGTGGCCCATTGTTAAGACCCTTAACCAATGAAAGTATAGTTATGAACGCAATTCGGTTTCCGATTTTTTTTGGGCGTTTGTTTATTACGTTGTGAATGTTTAAGTTTATCTATTAAAATTAACAATAAAATATACTTTAAATGAGAAATAAATCGTACTCAGTGTAAATATAACATCACGACTATATGTATTAATGAAATAAATTGCACATGTTTAAATCTGAAAAAGTAAAATAGTTCCACTTAGAAAATCAATTTTTATCATGTCCTGTTTTATACCACCATAATAATATAATATCACAGAAATGAGTGTACATTTATTTTTAATTATCGGTTAATTACAACATACATTTTTCCTAAAATTAAAACTCAGTTTCAAGAAAATTTCATTTTAAAAATATTTTCCGTTATGCCATTAATATTAGACTTTTTCTGCTCTGTTATGATCCATGAGCTAAAATCTAATATTCTGCTTAATGATAAAAAAAATAAAATTTCGACAAATTTAAATTGATGCTGATAATAGCTCAACTATTTCTTCTTTCCAATGAGTTAAACTATTATTTCAGTCAATTTTTTGTAAAACTTATAGGCCATAATGCCGAAAAGTGCTCAATGAGACAATATTGAGAGTCTTTTCACCATGTCGTTGCCTCCGAATTTTTGTAACATGTTATAAAATATTGGACGAAAGTTCTAATATAATTTGAACTCTGATCAGAATCAATTTCTAAGATAGTACTTGACTAAGGGAAAAACCGTAATTTCTTTTTTCTGTTTTTTTACAACTTTTTAACAAAATTTACATTTCATAAAACTGCCATCGTCCGTGACATCTAATAAACAGCCTATAAGTAAAGTCAACATACAAATCTATAAATGTCCGTTAAATAAGGATCTCATTGTATAATCAGCAGCAAATCAAATTACCGCTAAATTTGTATTAAATTAAATAAGTTCACATTTAAATAATCCAAATCTTACGTATAACTTTCACATATTTTACACCTGTAATCGGATAAGTGCCCTCACATCTCTAACAAACTGTTTTTTTTAGG
>QOCX01000794.1:23987-79991 GCA_005959815.1 Sarcophaga bullata
TAATTTAAATATTGGCAATATTTAATACATACATAATATTAAAATAATAATAAATAAATTTAATTAATAAAGAAGCAAGAGTCTCATCTTTGTTCAGTTTTTCAACCCCTTAATACAAACGATTTCAAAGAAGAAAAAAAAAAGAAAACAAACATTCAAATGTATTTGAGAAGTTATTATTGACAGCCTAGTGTGTATTCTGTATGACTGCATATGTGAGTTCGAATGAAAGTGTGTGAATGCGTATACATGTGTGTAATCCCTATTTCTTATATTGTATTTGGTGTTGTGGCCATTGTTAAGACCCTTAACAATGAAAGTATAGTATGAACGCAATTTCGTTTCCGATTTTTTTTTTGGGCGTTTGTTTATTCCGTCTGTGAATGTTTAGTTTATCTATTAAAATTAACAATAAAATATACTTTAAATGGAAATAAATCGTACTCAGTGTAAAATAACATCAACGACTATATGTTATAATAAATAAATGCACATGTTTTAAATCTGAAAAGTAAAATAGTCCACTTTAGAAAATCAATTTTATCATTCCTGTTTTATACCACCATAATAATATAATATCACAGAAATGAGTGTACATTTATTTTTATTATCGGTTATTACAACATACATTTTTCCTAAAATTTAAAACTCAGTTCAAGAAATTTCTTTTAAAAATATTTTCCGTTATGCCATTAATATTAGACTTTTTCTGCTCTGTTATATCCATAGCTAAAATCTATATATTCTGCTTAATTGAATAAAAAAAATAAAATTTCGACAAATTTAAATTGATGCTGATAAAGCTCACTATTTCTTCTTCTCAATGAGTTAACTATTATTTCAGTCAATTTTTGTAAAACTAGGCCATAAGTGCCGAAAAGTGCTCATGAGACAATATTAGAGTCCTTCACCATGTCGTTGCTCCGAATTTTTGTAACATGTTAAAATATTGGACGAAAGTTCTAATATAATTTTGAACTCTGATCAGATCAATTTCTAAATAGTACTTAGACTAAGGAAAAACCGTAATTTCTTTTTTCTGTTTTTTTACAACTTTTTAACAAAATTACATTTCATAAACTGGCATCGTCCGTGACATCTATAAACAGCTATAAGATCAAGTCAACATACATCTATAAAATTCCGTTAAATAAGGATCTCATTGTAAATCAGACGCAAATCAAATTACCGCTATTTGTATTAAAATTAAACTAGTTCACATTTAAATAAGTCCAAAATCTTACGTATAACTTTCACATATTTACACCTGTAAATCGATAGTGCCCTCATGCTTCTACAAACTTTTTTTTAGGCTCAACGTCAATAGTCACACACAATAGGTAGAAAGAGAGTTGACCTTGAGTATTATGGAAGGAGAGAAATAAAATAATAGCGTAAAGGCGTATAATCTACAAAATCTCAAAAGTGTCTATGTAAGAATGGTGACAAAGATAGGGTAATTTTTTAGATTCGCAGTGAAACACGAGCAACTTGTCAATAAATGCCCAAACTTGTATAGGAATAATTAAATACTTATTATCCTTCACCCTGTTTTATAAAACGATAAATCGGCAAAAGTATTGTTAAAGTTTTTTATTTAAACTTTAAACGCAACAAATAATCTTTGTATAAAAAATTAAATGTTCCTATATTTCTGTGCTAAAATACCAGCTATAATGGAACCGTTTTTTACTGTTTGCTTTTAAGGAAGGTCTACAAAACGTAATGTAAACTTTTCAAGAACACCTTCAATAATATTATTTTCTTAAAGCAAAAATACACATTCATCTTATAGTTGTTTTAGAAAGTGTTTTATTTTACGAAAGAAATACAAATGAAATACGAGATTGAATGATTTGGATAAAATGTCATTTCATTTTTAACATAGTTTCATTTGAGTTCAAAAAACTTTGCTCAATATTCCTCAAATTTTTTATCCATTAAAAAAAAACTAAATTTTGTCGAAGTCATCAAATAAATATTTTTGCATTACTCGGTCTGGCAGAGATGTGGTATGTATATAGGAGCAATGTACTTTAGATCTATTAAAGGAACGAAAGGCTACTCAAAAACTTTCGATACAATTAAATGGAATCTGCTATAGATCATTCTTCGAAAATAAATAAAAATATTTCCGCTTATGGTCCGATATACGTACAATGCGTATAATACCTTTACAAAAAGAATTTCGCTACGGTTCGAACGTACAAAACCCTGAAAAAATTAAGAAATTATGAGAAAGCAGCATATACAGTGCCTAAAAGTATAATTTGATACTAGGTATGAGATTATCAGATGCCGACTTTTCTACTTCAAAGGAAATAAATCAAAAAGCAGTATATTTGACGTAATACTGACAGTAAAATGGAATAATTTTAATATTTAGGCAGTTAAAAAAAGTGAAACACAGTGTCAATAAGTTAAATATATTGGACACTTTTTTTCTACCAGGACAACGATACGAAGCACGTTGCGAAACTGCAGCTTATACACAATTGTTCAAAACTACACAAAACACAGGCCTGATCTCAATATTATTGAGCATGTTTGGGAAAAACTTGCTCGTAACCTCTATAAATCTAATATCAGCACAGCGGAGTAGTTGGAACAAGGAATTAGGCAAGAGTGGGGCAACATAACCCCGGATCGCGTACAGTGGATGCCTCTAGGTTTGGAAGCAGTAAAGAAACCAAAAGGTTTTGGTTCCAAGTGTTAAAACAGTGTCATTTATTTGACTGTCCAATTATGCGTTTGACATGAAATTCGTTTATAGTGTTTTCCTTTTCTGTTTTAAAAATATTTTTAGATAAAAATGTAGTTTGAAGTGTAAAATCGTCAATAATCTCATACCTACCTCCAATTATATGCTTGTTGTCTCGTGAAGAAACACAGACGAAACTTTCTTCGGCTAGAGTGACAACCACAAAGCTCAATAAATATAAAAACACAGGTGTATAACAAAATATATTAGCTAAGAATGTGAGAACAAATACTTGTAGAAGATTTAATTTTTCCATTCGCTACTTATGTTGTAGAAACTTGGATATAAAATTAAGTTGAAAGAAGAAAAATTGAAATCAAAATTTAGCGTAGAATTCTTGGAGTATAATGAACAGAGTTTGGAACAAGCGCTTCAATTCTTCCAAAGTTGCGATTGGATTTTAGATTTTAATAGACTTTTATTTTTAGTTTTTAGATACTTTTCAGACGAGAAGAGTTCATGATTGATTGATCTCCTTCATGGTGGACAGATCACTTTTTACCATTTATTAGCATAATAATATTCCTATGACAAATAACATAACAGAAGGAAGACAAGGCATCATACTAAATAACAAACAATTATTAAATGTCAATATTCAAAATCAATCCATTCCTATTCCGTTATAAAAACATTTCAATCGTCTATTAATATTAGAAACCATTAAACACATTAAGACTTTTTGTTCTATATGAAAAACACATATTCTTGTTCATGAAATTAAAGTTTTCAACAATTTTTTAACACGTAAATAATGGAATAAAAATATGGAAGTAAATATAATCTCCATTCGTATTTGAAATAGTAATTGTGCCATAATATTTTCGAGAAAATTTATTATTGTATACCTCACAGCCTTTTGTAACGTGAATAGTACAATCTGATTTGAATAAAAATATTGTCCTTATTTCCATGTTTTTACATACAAACAAATTCAAAATGCCTCAAATGCAATTTCATATTTACAGCGCGGACGACATACGATGTCATTTCCACACCACCTGTAGCAATCTAATACGTACGTGTGTATAATATGCTGGTCTATTCAAAATAAATATAAAATGAACATGCAAAATGAAAATAATGAAGTGTGCATGTGTCAGTTAAAATATCTAGCGACTGTAGAAGCAAAGAAACAATTTTTTCTAAAGAACGATCAAAGGCAGACGCTAGTGATATCCTTTATAAAACACCAGCCCAGTTTAGTAATTTGTACTATATTTATGAGTAACTCTGTTGAAACTGTATTTGTTATAAAGGTTCTAAATAACGTAAGATAAGATTAAAATATTTTGAATTTAAAGAAATTAGTTTGTTTCGCTCTAATTCAGTCAATATGAATAAACAATTTGCATCATATTTTGATTCCCATTTTAGTTATAATCACATGACTTTCGAACACAACATGGTCTACTTGTTTTTTTCTTTTTTTTCTTTACTGATCATTTAAATATAGACAAAGAAATATAATAAGAAATAAAATATTCAGTGCAGACAACAATTATGGATACTAAAAAGACCTTTAATTTATTGTATAAGTGTATACTTTGCATTTTCTCTTTATCATCTTTGTTCTTCTTCTAGCTTTTAAAAAAGAACCGAAGTAAGGACTTTAACAACAACAAAAAATAATAATTTACTGCGTAATAAATCCACAACACATAATGCAACAATAATTAAAATTTAAAAACTGAGTGTTGAATATAGCAGATGAAATAGCAACAAGGATATCAATGTATTTTAACATAGTGTATAATTTAAAATGCTAATAACATACAGAAGTGTTGTTAGAAATATTTATTGTTGTTTATAAAAATGGTGTATAAAGCACTCAACAGTCAACTTTAGTGGATATAATGTTAATTCGTTTATGGATGGAGGGTTGTCTTCGCTCCAAATAGACAAATGTTTTTTACAGGCACCGTAGCCAGGATATAAGTAAGTTGAGAAATTGCATTTTGGCAGATAGTTTTTTCTCCTCCTCAGACCTATAGCTACTGCAGAGTCATTCTAGGGATTCCAAGTTTATAGTCATGCCTTCCAATAAGATTGCACATAAAGGTGGTTCAGATTGACTAAACTAGACTAAGGAATCATCATATCAAACGTCTGCTGTAAATCAGCAGGTGTTGTTCAAACTTTTGAATGTGTTTAATAATGATATATGCTTTATTTCAGTACTAGTTCCCAAATTTATTGAGTTATAAAATAAATTTATTCATATTACATTAGCATTTAAAGATATTTACAATATCTGTAATTTGTATCTAATATGCAACGACATTAAAATCACAAAATTTTAATTAACTGATTAACTGATTAACTGATAATTAACTGATACTAATTAATTAATTAATTAATTCAAACTTAATCTAATTCATGCTAGGGTTTAGACTAGATTTTATCCTTTTTAGGAAGTTCTGTACAAAGGAACGATGAGAAGTAATATTGTATATTCACAATATATTTTGGTACGGAAAGAAATCAGATAGTATTATAACACATTTCTTGCTTGTTGAATATACTTATGCTGAAAAGAGTGCGCCGTTTAATATCAAAACTTTCTGTATTGGTTTAATCATGTTAATTATAGGATAAGTATACAGTCATACATACGAATTACGTACAATTTAATTAGAATGTATGCTATAAATTGGAAGTGATCATTGGGAACACATAATGTAAAACTTTATAAAGTAAATTTAGATATATTCAATTCCTTATTATACTATATTATATTATTATATTTATATTTCTCAAAAAATAATTAAAATAATAATCAATTTGATAATATGTACAAAAAGACATTTAAAAATAATAATATTTGCAATATGGAGACCCGCAATTTTATTGAAAATAATATACAAATATTTGAATTTTCTTAGGTTATTATTGTTATTGTGTTATTGTTATTTATTTCTTTCTTTAATTCCTGCACCACAAGATATAATTATATTTTATCTACAGTAAGGGAAAGCAAAGGTCAACAAGAAACTACCTAACAATTGGCTTATAATTATCTTTAAACTATTTACATTAAATTTTAAAACCACTGTTATTATACCTTAAACTACAAAATATTATACACTANTAAATTAATCTTTAAACTATTTACATTAAATTTTAAAACCACTGTTATTATACCTTAAACTACAAAATATTATACACTAAGGTTTATTGTTGTTCAAAATAATTATATTAAAATTTCCTAAAACAAATTGCGTTGTTATTGAGCGCAATTCCAAAGGCGAGACGTATATGGAAAAAAATGTCACTCGGATTCAAGATCGCGGTATAGGGGAAATATGATATTAATACTTAATATCAAAAAAGATTGCTTAATATCACACTACTGCAGTAAATGAGTGATATATTTATAACTGATAACTGGTATTTAACGTTTGATCATTATTATAATGTATGCATTAACCATTTAAAAGACAATTTTTCCCAAAAGAAAGTTGAATTATAATGAATCATTTCAATTATATACAAACTTGTTGATTATGTATTAAAACTTCCTTTTACTACTCTTCTAAACCGATATCATTTTATTAAACAGGCGACGAAAGAGAAAAAAATGTTTATGTCCATTACATACGCATTTTCAATAGAAATATTAAGCGACTTATTTAGTTGTAAATTAAAAAATATTATAAAACAAGATCTTGAATTATAAAAACCGTATTAAAAAATTTTTTTATCGATTTTATAGGAAAAAAACTCATTTAGTTTTTGCTTTTAACTAAATGATAAGAAAAGAATTATTCTTCTTCTTTATGGATAAGAACATGTTTTGTCATTGAAAGAGAATTTTATTAAAGGGGTTAATGGAACAAGGTGAGATAGTTTCTTATTCTTATATTTCCTCATCAATAACATTTATTATGAATAGTTTCTTTGTTCTTTTACTCAAGTAGAATGCCATTTTCTAGATTTGGTTGATATATTTAATATAGTTTGTATTGTTATTATGTGAACTCTTTTTTATTATAAGCACAAAAAAAACTAAGACAGTTTTTATTATCAGAAGGTCTATGAGTATCCTTTTTCTATTCGCTTATTATTTCATTTTTCACTTCTATAGAAAAAACGAGAACACTTGATACTTTTTTACTTTATTGTTGAGCTAGGCACTTGTAGGCAAAATATAAAAAAAATATATTAAAGAATATACAGTATTTTATTGAGTTTCAATTTACTCTCAAGTACTCAAGAGCAGTAGAAATATTTGGGTAAAATTTATATTCCGAAAGGTATTACAGAAAATATCAACAACATTAGGCACGAAGAAATTAAAATTTGATAATATAAAGCTAACTTTCTTGAACCGTTTCCTTTATAAGGATTAAAGGAGTTTATTATTAAATATCAAAATATACTAAAATATTAAATAATTTTTTACATAATTTGAGTGGAACACTAGAATCTTTTAATTTTCAATCATGTATTGAAAGTAAATGTATTTATTTGTATTGATACAACATGCGTGCTTCACCCATTTTCAAAAGAGAAAACACCCTTCCGTACACATTTTAAACACAAACATATAAGAAAAAAATGTTGTACAAAAAACACGAGCAGTCATTGAAAGGAAATATTTGTTCTATTTATTTTCTTTCTTTCGTTTTTTGGAAAAATTAGGAACTAATTACAATAAATCTTCGTAACATTAAATCATTTGAAAGCTAAACTGTGAAAAACTTAAATAAAAAACACTTATAAAATTTTGGAGGCTCCAACGGGTGAAATAAATAATGTGACCACAGTACAAATTAATTTTTTTAGCTATAAGTAACTGCATTATTTTACGCAAGTGTTTCTCTTTTTTAAAAAAAGTTATTTAAACCATGTTATAAACTGCTACACATATTTTCTCAGCAAAAGAAAAACGAAAATATAACACTTTATTCTATGTGAATATACGAGTATATGTACTTTACATAATTACTGTGTAGTACCACTTTTAAAATATAAACCACTTTTTCTTCTACGTGTTGTTTTCGTTGCAATATGTCGTACTTGATAAAACTCAGTCTTAGTGGTATACGGTTCATTTTACAATGTTTTGTTTCTTGTTTTTTTTTAATTTTTCTTTATTTTTTTTTTCTTTTTTATTTTATAAACGTTTTCACCTTCAACTTTGTAACAGTCTCTACATGATAGGTTTTTTCCATCTATTCATTCTGTTTTTATTCATAGTACAATTTGCTTACAAAGCCATATGTAAGCAATTTTTGTAAGAGACCGCTGACAGAAAATCATTCTAAACATATTCTAAGTTTTTCTAATACGACTGCAATATTATTGTGAACTAGAAAAACCTTTATTTTTTTTTCTTTGTATTTGTTTGTTTCCGCATATGTGAATGAGTAAATGAATGCACATATAGATAGGACGCATAATTTAGTTATCAGAACACTGCTAGTGGCATAATAACAACGTCAAAAATTGTGTTTTAGATTTAATAAACAACAATTGTAAAGTTTTTTTTTTTCTTTCTATCGAAAGAAGAAAGACATTATGATCATTTTTCAATGAAATATGTCATATTTGATCAAACAATAACATAATAATAATATTATTCGCTTTCAATAAAATGTATTTGTTTATCAATATCTACCTGCCTTTCTCTTAATAATCCTCTTCTGATTTAATATTTTTGTTATAATGCATGAATGCTTGGCATAAAGGCGAATTTATTGTAAAATGTTTTCAATTAAAATGGATTGTTTTGTATTTATTTAAGTCAACATGATGCTAAAGTAAGGCTTTTACGGAAAGTTTTTTTGTATAAGTTTATATTATATTAACATGACCTTTAATATAATATAACCTGTGTTGAACACTATAAAGCGATTTTGATTGCGACCACATTTGCTTTTTTTATAATCAGTAATAACTCCATTTGTACACTTTTATGCACAGATTGCTGGGTATTACATTTGGTTTGTATATACATATGTATGTATCTATTTTTAAACAGAATCTGTGTAGGTATACACAAATTTTATGATAAAAGGAATTTAATTTTAACAATATGCCATGTTATCAAAGTTTATTTGAAAAGAGAAAACTTTTTGCAAACTTTTTTAAAATGCATATAAAGTTTAAACACTACGAGCATTTAAGGTAAACTTAGTATCCAAAATTGATTAGAGTTTTTGTGTTTGTGGACTTGTATGGTAGAATGACCTTTTTATTTTGAAATGTTAAGACTTATGAGATTCCTTTTCTTATACTTATGTACGTTTATCGATTAAAAGTGTTTATGGTTGTCAAATGTAGAAGCCATAGTGGATTTCTATAAAACAGAAACTAAGGAAAAATAAGTCATCTAACACTAAAAAAAATTCAAGTTTATGTAATTGGTTTAACGTATTCTAACTAAATAAGAAAGTTATTTACGTTTTTTCAAAATTAATTTAATTGCATTGTTTACAAAATAATTTGTGCAGAATAAATAACTTGTGATTCATGTTTTCTTTTCTTTTCACAATTGCAGAATGCGATCATTTGTCGAGGAAAATGAAAAGAATGATCCTCTTATAAATGCACCGGACAAAAAGAATAATCCGTGGGCTGAAAAAGGCAAATGTGTTATTATGTAATATTATCGAAAACCACAAAAATACCCCAATATGAAACAACAACAGGAAAAACATCACTATCAACATAAACATAAAATTACTGGAAACTTCAACTATACATCATAACAACAGCAGGAATAATAATGAAATTAATCGCAGACGAGTAAATCAATCAGACGATAACATGTACTTTTTAGATGTATGTCTATCAGATGACAATTCCCTAGGTCCTACCGATAAGTGCGTGGCTTGTAGCCATGGACACAATGATAATAAATCACCTAAACCTCAAATTAATCCCAATCATACTGACTTTTACAAAAATAATAACTATTATTATTATAATTATAATTTAACCTATCATGATTTACGAGAAGAACCCTCGAGAGCAAATCAGCTACTAACGATATTAAAGCGAAGAACACGTAGAGAAATCCAACAGAGGCCAATGATACAACATTTATTTGTGCTAATGATATGGCTTCAAGCTAAATTTTGGCAAGTCTTTTATGAGATAATCATGAGAGTTAAACATTGAGAAAATAAAATAACCAGAGCGATTTAGGCCAGCTAGAAAAGTCTTACCAGCGCAGATCCATGTTGACTGACAGCAATTATGAAGTGTCAAAAATCGTACCAATGATGTTAAGTATTAATTTCAAATTTCATTTTACTTCCCATTATAATAAGTTAAATTAATTAAGCATATATTTTTCTTTACTATAGTTATATTATACTTCTAAAACAACAAAACAAAAATTTGCTAAAATTATTACATTTATAATTAATAAAAATTTCAATTAAATTTACAACTAAAAAGAAAACAACTCATGAAACAAAAACTTGGCATTTTTTATTTCTCTTCTATGATTTTTATTGTGTTCAGTTCATTCATTGATATGTCATCATTAGTGTAACTCATACTTTGCCCTTCAGTTCTCATGATATACTATTAACTTCTCACTCTATGATCTTTCCTTATTTGAATTACTAACGTACCATTCAATGCCAGGTGAGCATCTTAAAACAACCGTCTATATAACACACAACAAAAGTATTTCTTAAACCAGAACCCACCCTTTTTCTTCTATTTTATAAAAAAGTATACTTTACAAACTATATGAACGCAACAAAATTAGAGATTAATCAGATCAATCAGTAAAGAAAAAACTGTTTTTTTTTAAATTGGAAATTTGGAAAACATCCACCCAAACAAGCAAATACTCATTAAAAGAAAAAACAAAATACATATACATATATCTATCACAGCAAAACCAGGCAAAAATTCTTTAAAGCTTTATCTCTTTAGTTGAATTTTGATTAAGTTTTAAACTTTAATTAATCGTCATGGAAAGAAATAATACAAAATCAATTTTCAATATTGATTTAAAGGCTATTAATAAGGCTAAGTGCTACAAATACTCTCCCAATTGAACCGAATACAACAATTTAAAACTAACTACTGTGTAGTGAAATCGAGTCATAACCAATAAATCTGAAATGTATCTCGTAATTTATCTAAGTCCTAGGTTAGATCGATTGGATAAACAAATTATTAAGCAATAAATTTACACAATTTTCAGAAATACTGTTGAAATTATTCTTGATTGTTGAATCAACTTACTTGCGAATAATAATAATAATCTTGGCATATAAGTATTACGGATACACTATTAATTAGAGCAAAAAATAAACTAAATTGATATTTAATGCAAAAACTAAAGCTTATAGTTTTATTGTTCTAAATTTTAAAAACCAAAATCAGTAGTTTTGCTATGCAATATATATATTTTTGCAATAATATGATTATTATGTTTTTTATCAAAAATATTTTTTACATAAAAAGTCTGGAAGATAGCAACATTGACATTAGCTATTATTTATAATTATAAGATTATAATAAAATAACAACGTAATATAGTTGAGTACAACATATAGTAAATAAATCAAAAACATATTTATTAAATCAAATAAAAGAATAAAATTTATGTACATGTACAAATCACATTTATACATACAACCAAACAAATAATACTGAGAATAAAATTCTAAATGAATTCTAAAATTCGATATGTGGAAATTTTTATAAAATTCTGCCTCCATTGCTTCGAATTTTCTCAATGTCTCTTACACAAAATGTTTATAATTGTAAAAGAAAACTTTTACAAAGAAACTGAAAGTCAACAAACAGAGAAAAATTTTAGTAGAAGTTTTCGATTTAAATAATCACCTACAAATATATAAATAAACATAGAAAACATTATTTACATGACAAATGAAAACTAATATAATACGTACAAAATAAAAAATACCGTATTAAAAACAAAAACTTTCCGTACATAAAAAAGGCTTGATTTAAAACAAGTACATACATATATACAAAATTCTGATTAACTTCAAGATAAATAAAAAATATATTAAGACGCTGACCTTCTGGTTAAGATTTAACAACTTAACAAATATAAATAATTAAAAAATAATACTAATGAGTCTATTAATAATTTTATTAGTTTACATCATTCAGTATTGCAAGAAATATTAGTGAAATAGTGGAAATCCAAAATAGTAATATAAATAATATAATTATATACAAATAAAAAAACAAAATCACAAAAAACAAAGCAAAACGCAAAAATAAATCAATTGAAAATACAAGATATGTAACAACATCACAAAAGATCAAACAATATATGACCATCAACGAAAACGCTTACAATTTGATGAAGTAAACAACAGCAACTTCACTAAATATTTCTATTATACATTTGTAAATTACAACTTTCTCTTGAATTAATTTATAATTGAATAAATAATATAATTTTGTTGCTTGAGAATATACATATTAAAATCTCTAAGTTAAATATTTCAATATTGTAATATCTTTTAAATAAAAAATTAAGTAGCATTTGAACATCAAGAAAGGTAGTAGCGTAACACATAACAAAAAAAAAAAACAATTCACAATTAATTTAAGTATTAAATAGCAATTTACATATTTAAGCCATTAATATAAATCAAATAGACAACTTTATTTGCAACCGTAAACAAACGTGAACATGCAACTTTATAAGCCTAAATAAAATAAAAGCAATCGTAAAACTGAAAAAGGACATCTAAATACAATCGCTTAAACAAATAAGTTGAACACAATACATCTAGATTCCATGATTTCTCAAAATCAATTTACATTCATTATAAAAAATTATAATTAACGTGGTTTAAAATGCTAAAGAAGAAATATTTTTTGTATTAAAACATTCAAATAAAATACTAAAGTTAAACGCAATGGTTAAACAAAAGTAAAGGCATCGTGAGTATTTAAAGGAAATAAAATCAAAAAAAAGAGAGAAACAAAATAGAAAATAATATACTGTTGGAGAAAAAATATTGTTCACTTATTTTGTATAAGTTGAAATCATACAAGCATAAAATAATGATTTTGAGTATTTAAATGTTTATAAATTTTTCAGGGATGTTTTAAAGTTTTTCTAGTGTATACAAAAAAAGAAAAATTAAAATATTTACATTTTTAACTTAAAACACTATTATTTAAAAGGCTCATTCGATGAACTGCATTAATATGAAAATCCCAATTTAATTTAAACTTAAAAAGCCAACTTTTTACAAATTGAAAGTATATATAACTTATATAATACGATCTATTAACGGCAAACGTAAATTTATAAAATTATTATTAAAGTTAATTATAATAATTATATAAGAAAAATAAATCATATTTAAAGCGACTTATGAAATGGCTGACGAAAAAAAGAAGGATAGCAATGAAACAAATAATAAAATTGAATAATAACCACAACAGAAGGAGTACAATTGAAATACAATGAACAGATCACATTTTTAAATATTCATATACTATAGGAATAATTCATGCATTTATGCATTCAATTTATAATCCGCTGTCATTTGTATTGTTATATTTAACTGATTGTATGTATGTATGGCTAGTAAAGTTCAATTTAAATTCAAAGTTTTGCAAGAGTTATAGGAACAAGAAGTATAGGTAAACGTAACACGCAATGGCAGGGTTTGAGATACATTTTTTCTGAAGGAGGTTCGCGAAAAATAAATAAAAAAAATATATTTACTAATAAAAAACTAATAAATAACAGTTTTAGTATGGTAAGTCGGTGTTGTTATAAAAAAAAAAACATTTTAGCATGTTCAACGCAATACGATTAAAATAATTTAAAACAGTTAATAAACTAATTACATACAACAAATTTAAACAAGATTTGCTATAACATTTTCAAACATGATGTACATGAAGTTAGGCGTAACTAAAGTAGTTTTAATTGTATCTTTAATATAACAAATGAATGTGTCAAATATAAGTTAAATAATTTTAAAGTAATTAACTAATTAATTATATTAATTATAGCAGAAATAAAAAATTTAATTCAAAAAGTTGCCCAAAATCAAGCAAAAAAATCAATTATATAGCTCGAATTGCCAACTTTACAGAGCATTGATTTTTTAAAATTAATATCTACCGAGTTAAGTGATATTTAAACAATTTTTAATATTAAACCTACATATTTGAAATAAAAATAAAAAATTCATTATTAAATATTACTCAAAAAAAAAAAAATATATATAATATATATATATATATATATATATATATACAAAACAATAGTTTAAGTATCAATATAGACTAATATACAAAACAATAGTTTAAGTATCATATAATACAGAAAACAAAATAATTTTAAGAAATTTAAAACCCAACCTAAATAATATTCGAAATGATTTTAAAAACTTGAAAACTATTTAATCAATTCATTTGATTGATCATCAGTAGACAACAACTAATTGGAATAAATTCAAATCATTACCGTTGATCTTGACAACAGACATTATTTGAATTATACAGTAAAACTTTGTCTGAAACTATAGTGGATGTTCGATTAAAGTAAAAAAGAAAGTAAAAAAATAATAATAACTCCTCTCTCAGAGAAAAAAAAAACAGAAAAACAGCAATAACGTTGTGTTTTATTCAAGTCCCAAAGAG
This sequence comes from Sarcophaga bullata, assembly GCA_005959815.1. Classification (NCBI taxonomy): domain Eukaryota; kingdom Metazoa; phylum Arthropoda; class Insecta; order Diptera; family Sarcophagidae; genus Sarcophaga; species Sarcophaga bullata. Next base: position 38,371 of record QOCX01000794.1, read on the forward strand.
AAAAAGATTTGTATAACCTCTCCTTCTTTTGACAGTAATAAAAACGTTATTTATTTAACAAAAATCTCTCTTATTACTTCATTTGTTATTTGTTATATATAGGATTTTGATTATTTAACTCATTTATTTTTTTATTCATTACAAATTCAGATGATTATGTAATAATGATAAAGTTTCCGCGTTTATCTACATGTAAAACTCATGGTAAGTCCTTACAACACAAAATTTAATCGGATTTCTTCAAGCTAAACAATTAAATTTTTAAATAAATAGTTGAGTTGTAGGCAGCTCTAACATTTATTTGTCATTTGATCAACCATCTAACACAACAAGTACGTCACGGAAGACAATAATACCAGTGAATTGGAAGAGCAAATATATCATAAATGTGTATTAAATTATCAGTCTCTTAACGGGATCAGGTGGAGAGGATGCCTCCCATAGCTATATAGGTTGAGGAAGGCCAGTATTAACCCCCATTGTTACAGATAATTTTGCAAACAAATATGATTATTAATATGATATGATGGAAATGTGATTTTTACCTCCCAAAGCACGAATCTTATTGGCCACAGATAATGGTTCTTAGATAAAGAAGAACTCGCCTCCTCTGTTCGTCAGTCGGATAAGTCGTGTAAGAGACGCAACCTTAAAGTTACAGAGACTTATCGGGAATGCTCTAACTATGACGGTCACTTCCATTCCTCCTCCCTCTTTAACATCAATTCAACTAGAGCAAGCAGTGAAAAATAAGGAAAACATTCTGGTGACTCTACATTTTGGCAACGCAAATTATAAATACTTTTAGACACTTTTTTAATTTACCGTTATGGATGTAACGATTAATTATAGTTTGGCAATACTTTTTCGTTAAATATTGCGAGGCATACTTCCGATTTTGCAGAGCCAAAATGTAGTCACCAGAATGTTTTCCTAATTTTTCTTTTGTTTTGTGAAAAATATAAAAAATATGTTTGTTTTATAATAGAATAGAAATAAATTAATGAAGTAAATATAAAAACTATAAATTTTTATACATACTTTTGGCTAAAATTTATGAAATTGCTAATATATATTGCCGTACTAAGACTTTTGCTGCCCAATGTATATGAATGCTATTTTAATTATGTGTGCCTTAATTATGTTCATATATACATGCATATCTACTCTATGTAGTTAGTACTAAACAATTTTCATTTTAGCATCTTATATTTATTTTTTTTTATTTAAATCACTTTTGTTAACCGGAAATTCTGACATTTTGCGAAATTTTTGAGGTCTTTAGCAATTAAAATTTATTTAATATGGTTACATTTAGTTATTCAAATTGCCATCTTCATCACCTCTAACATCAACAGTTTATTTTAAAGTCTGAACACTGTTTTGTAATTCAGTGTTCTCAAACGAAGATTGGTTACTAATAGAAAAACATTTTACCGAATATACATACACTCTTAAAGTTTAAAAAAATTGTTTAAACGACACAATTTTAATCGCAAAAAATCAAGTTTTCTAACGATTATCACATTTTCTATGTATTAAATTTAATTGAAATATGTTGTCACGAATCCAATGATATGGAATCGAGGAAATATAATGAAGTAGTTATTGAGTCAGTGGAATTTTATTTAAATACATAATATGTAATACTTATTATTAAAAAGGACTCACTAGATTTGTAATATTTGCACAGTTTTATTTTTTTATAATTTTATACTCTGTTATTTATTGATTCTGATTTCTGATTCTGTTCTTGTCCAACTTGTTATCTAGCGCATAAACCAACTTTACCTACAAGTTCTATTTTTGACTTTCTGATTATTTAAAACAAATTAAAGATAGAATAGTTGACAATCTATGAAATATGAAGAGGAAATAAAAAAATAATCATAATAAAAACCTTTAACAACTCCACATTTTAGTGAGTTATTAATAAACAAAACAAATAGCAAATTACGAACATAGTATGTGTAGTTGATTTATACTTTATTAGGAAATGTATGTGTATGTACAAATATATGCATATATTTTTTATTATTAAGAATATTTAAATACGAATTAAGATTGAGTTAAAACTATGGTCTAAAAGTAATTTTCTAAAATGTCTTTAGTAATTCAATTTTTAATTTAATATAACATGTATACATATACAATATGTTTATGTAATATGTGGTGCAATTTTTATGTTTTAAATTTATTTACGCTTAAGTTACTAAAACTATGATAACGCCATTTAGAAAATATTTGTGTCGTGTGGTTTGGGCTTTTTTTAACCACATCTTATAATGAAAACTAATTAATTGTAATCGTTACTTTATATATGGATGAAAGCAAGCAAAAGGAAATAATAAACAAACACATACTTGGGTAAAAACTTTAATTATGTTTATATCTACACAAATATAAATTCAAAAGCAGTATGGCTATTTATGTAGGCAGATTAAATATCGAAAAAATATGGAATGAACATCTAATAAAACTAATGTTATAAATAATACAATTCGATTTAAGATATTGTGGAACATACAAAACACGCATATATACTATAATAACAGTACGTTTCTATGCACTATAGCTAATCTGTCTAGTTTTATACAATAAACGATAAAAGGTTTTATCTTTTTATATATGACTGATTTTCAAAGGCACTGTAAGCAAACTTTCTTATTTGAAATATTCGCTCAAATGGTTTTGCAAACGTATGTTTTTGTGTATATAGTGCCAATGAAAATGCTGTCATTTAGACGCACTGAAGTGAATTAATTAAATTAACACTCTCGACCACAAATGACACTTTAGTGTTTAGGTAGCGGAAAATATTGAAAAAAGAGAAATGAAATAAGAATTTACTCTTCCTTGTAAGATAATGAAATCAGTCTTGAAGCTAGTTAATAATGCGCTTTAAGCTTATCGTGTTGTAAAAAGATTTTTGAAATATACTTTTTGGTCACTTTATTATTTAATTTACCATTTTCAAAAATAAATTCTTCAAGTTTTCTAGAGTGAACTGTTTAAGACCTTTACTACATTTTTAGTGCTATATTTACAAAACGATATCCAATGATAAAAGTTTGTGATTTCAAGAGGACACTGTATGAATAATACCGGTATGAATAATATTTCATTTATTATAATTATTTTACATTCTAAAAGAAATTTATTATATAGGCCAAAAAAATGTTATATTTTTTAATTTTTTATTCTTTATTTTCTAGGCTGTGACTATAAAGAAAAACGAAACAATGGAAAATGTCACACCCTATATATACACACTCATATATGTAGGTTTTTTAGAAATTACTTGCATATACTCAAAAACAAAATATTTGAAATTATTTTTGGTATACACAATTTATACAGTACGAGTGTATTTAACATCACAGTACATCGTTAGTCTTATGTAGAAAGGCTCCATATCATATAATTTGAACTTTGCAGAAGAAGGTAAAAATATAATAGAAAAAATAATTATCAGAGTGCAATTGATTTAAATGCTGGTTTGTATGAAAATTGCATTTAGATTTTATCACGCGTTTTTAATTTTGATTTACATACATAACATAATTGGCATTACAATCCTTAATTTTGATTAACCAAATTCAAATAAGTTGTCAAAATATAAAAATTATATAGAAAAAAATTATAAACTAGGTGTGTTTGCATATTGACATACATATATAATATTGGAATCACTTAAAAACTTCGTCTCTAAAACTGAAGCCGACTTTTAACACCATTAGACAACTGAATATTGATCTTGCTGTCGCCGTTTTTATGGAAAAATTACAAGATACTGCTTATTTAACCTACTTTGGATGCTCAAATGACTCTTATTGGACAGCACATATAATCTGGAAGCTGAATACGCAATCCAGAATCCCAAGGCAACCTGGACTATAACATTAACCCTAAAGTGTATACTGCTATGCAATTTATAATCAAGCAACTCTTATACTACGTGACCCGCGATTCTGGTGGTTGGCTTAAAAGAAAAGAAAGTATTAAACGCGGCTTGAGCGGATTTGGGAGTATAAAAGCTATAGTCAAGCTATCCATGTATGGTTGGTCTGAAATACCTATTTGACTGCCCGATACCTGAACCTGCTTTCAATCTGGGGTTTGCGAACAGGTACCGAATAGATCATTTATGATAATGCTTTACCTTCCCAACAAACGTAATTCAGGTTCCACTGATGAATCCAGATCACGCACCATACGTCATACGGAGAATCTTTTTAAAGCCACTTGTGCGAATTTTGACAGGATTAGGTACCTTTTTGGAATGGAATTAAAATTACAACTAAAAATTTGTAATGTATTTTTAAACAAAAACAGTTGAATGCATGAATTCAACCAGCAGAAACGACTTCAACGTAAACTTGAAGAAGTTTCAACATTTTGCAACTAAATTGATTTGGTAAGGATTATAATACTCATAGATAATTTTACTATAACTTGCTATAAAAAAAAAAGATTTAGGACAAGATTTTACCATTGATACTGAATTATTTATTCTAGTCCACAACCTTGTCAAAAGTAAAATAAAAAATATGAAATAAACCCACCTTTGGAAAAAAAAAATACCAAAGAGGGAAAAAATAACCGAATTTATTTAATTCTCAGACTTTTAATTAATTTAAATTAGATCCGATATATGTGTGTTTCAAACTAAGAACAAAAGAATTATAAATATTTCGCCAAAGAATTTTCAGTTTGTAGTTTTTTGCAAACGTTTAGGCTAAAACGAACATAGATACAGATGTGAAAGAAGAGCACGACTATTATAATTGTTTTTAACATTCACTTTCATATTAATTTTGCCGCAAAATTTTGAAGTAATTTAAAAGTAAGAAAAATTATTCAAAAATTTATTTACAAATAATGTAAATTTTATTTTTTATTACATTACACAATATTAGTAAATGTTAATCTTTTAGATGCATAATATATAGAATTTACCAGCATTCGTTGAGTGTACTTCTTTTATTCAGTGTTTGCGACTACGCTACTACACTATACACATGTCGGTAATGTCGTGAATTTTTAAAGTAACGTATAGTGGCAAATGTAATTTTTATTCACCACATTAGAGAAACTCGCCACATGAGAGCAACCCACCACATCGGAGAAGCTTGGAACGCACTATAATAACAGGAACTCCTCCCTCACACCACAGCAAAAAAGTAAAATTTTGGCAAAGTTAAATATACCTGTGAGTCAGGATTAACACATACATAATTGGCCATTACAACCCTTCAGTAAGGATTAGGGCCCAGCTTCTCACACCACTTATGTTGTGTGTGTTAATTGTATACATGAGTGGCGAGACCTACAGTTTAAAGTCGACTCCGAACGACAGATTTTTGAGATCATTTTCATGGAAATTTTATATACTCTCAGAGTTGTTGCCAGAAATCTGCTGAGAGAGGAAGTTCGCGAAGAAATATTTTTCATATTTCGTTTTTGATGTTTGACCGGGGACTTGAACCGGGGGCTTTCGTCTAATAAGCCAACACACTGCCTACAAGACTACGACGACTTATACTCAGGATTAACCAATCCATCTTTAATATCCGGTTTGTTTTCTTGTTTATAATTTTTTAACGAACTGATGATTTATTCCAACGACCTCAGTGCTGCCAGGAACGCAAAAATTTTGTTACCAACTTCTGGAAAGAAATCATCGCAACAGGAAATAACTAAATTTAAATTTATAGTTTTTTTCTATTTTTTAAATTATGTTTAGTTTACCACAATAAAAAAGTGAAAAACAACCAGTACAAAACAGCAGTTGGAAGAAGTTTGCTACTCATTTATAATTTTCATTTCTGTAAAAATCAGGAAGAGCGAGAATGAAAGCAACAATATATGATTCTAAAGTCTAATTTTGAAAAAGCTCAATTATTCTTTTACCTACAGAGTTTACAAGCAATTGTCCGGATAGAAGAGTTATCAAAGTCATATTTCACTGTAAGAACAGAAAAGACATTTAAGTATAAAGGCATAATTTGAATTTTACTAGATTTTTAGTGTTATTGATCAATATGAATTAATAATATATTAAATTGTTGTTTATTATTTATAATTCATTATTTTGAGATAATACATAAGACTTAAATAATTTATTTATATAAAGGATCTTGTTTGGGAGTGATCTTTTCCCATAATTGCATTCGTTATGATTTTGTTTTGTAATTAAGACTACTTGCAAGAATACGTAAATTATTAATAATTTGAATTAAAATATAAAATTTCTCCCAAAATTATAATAGATGTTGCTTAAAGAATTATTGATTTAGACTTAATATCTTTAAATAGAGTTCTTTTCAAAGAAGGTTTAGGTAGTACTTTTAAATGTGTGAATTTTATTTACTAATTAATTTTTAATTAATAATAGACACAAAATCTTTTTAATTCATTTTACGGATACATGTAATAAATATTTAAGAATAAAATCGTATGACTTGAAATAATTTTATGATTTCAGTGTTAATAATGTATTTGACTACTTAAAATGTAAGATCTTTTACGAGTAACAAATATTATTTTATTGATTTTTCACTAACATTTATTTAGTTTAAACATATGAATTGATATTTAAGAATAAATTATTAATGATTACTATTTACTTATATTGTTTTCAAGTAATTGCAAATATGTTTAATACTTATGATTTAAAACACACAAATTATTTTTAAACAATTATATTCAGTGACATCTTGAATTTGATATTTAAAACTCTTTATAATTATTATACATAAGAGCTTTTACACAACCATATATAAAATTTAAAAAGTAAGAAGGTATTATAGTTAAACGAAATCTAAAAAGCATTTTTCTAAAGAGTTTCGGAAATATTCATCCGCGCAATTACGAACATTACAGAGTTATATGTTTAACTAGACATCCTAAAAACTAGATTTGTTTCAAAGCCTAAATATGAAATATCATCGAAATGTTCTGAAGATCAAAACAAAGTAGTTCTTAATTTTAATTCTGAATAGCACATGATGAATTATAAATTGTAACATATTTTAGAATGATAGTTATTAATTTGTTTCGAATTCGACTAGACAACGATTACAACTGAGGTCACTAAATATCATCAACATTTTTGTAATACATAATTATTTACTTATTATTTTATATTAAATTTGTTACTGTGAAAATGTTATTTCATTCTATCTTATTTAAAGTATGTAAAGATAATATTCGTATTTAATTTCTTTTTTTTTCTCAGTGTAAAAGTATAAAAGTGAATATACATTTTTTTCACATAAAACGCTTAATGTTCTTTATCGTGTGTTTTCAATACATCCTTTTTTTAATTAATATATCAAAGATATGCGTATTTTGCTATGTTAACGTTTCTTGTTTATTTTATTATATAATTTTTATATTAATATTTTATCTTATTTTCATATTTTTATGTAATATATAATATATATATATAACATATATTGTAATATTATGTTCATTATTATTATTATTTTTTGTTTGCTCTATTTTTTAGCCTCTTGTAATTTTCATAAAAAAAACAATGTACGTATTGGTTGTATATTATTGTGCGGTGTTGAATTTCAATATTTTTTTTAAAAATATAAAATTTTATATCAAAATTGCATTTGTTTAATATTTTTATATAAATCGATTGCTTTTTGTTGCAATATAGTGTATTTGAAGTATTTTTAATTCTATATACGGTATACACATATATATATAATGGCCCGAATATGGATGACAACAGAACTTCAATCGTATTGCTGATTGCCAAATATGGTATTACAGACGGCAACTTACATTCAACATTTACAAATTTCGCTTCCAATAAATTTTTTTAAGACAACTACCAGGTGTTACCACGTAGCTAAGCAACTGAAGTTCGATTGTTCATAATAGGCCCATAAATAAAAATCTGTTTGAAATAGTTACTTTTACTAAATATTTGTAACAAAATTTACATTTAGGTGTGATTATTTCTTATTATAAGGGCATACGAAATTTTTGTATTATGTAGATTTTTGTAATATATTTTACGGAGATTTATATATGAATAAGAAAAATGTATTGAATAAAGAGCAGAAATTTAAAAATAATACTGCGCCAACATATTAATTTTAAATTAAATTGGAAAGCTTATTTTTATTTTATATGTATTCGCACTCAATGGTTTTTTGTAACATAAACTTCAAATACACACATAAATAATTTTTTTATAAAATTTAAATCAGTGAAGCTTCTATTAAGCAAAAAAATATAAAAGTTCATATACGACTAAAAATCTTCAATTTCAATGACTAACTAAATATAAAAATAACTAAATATATATATATTATGCATATATATATATATATATATATATATAAATTAATTAAATATAAAATACTATAATAAATATATATAAAATATTATATATAAATATATAATAAATATATATATATACAATAAATATATATATATATATATATTTATATATGTGCCATTTTGATTAACAGATATAATCAAAATCGGTCAAATATGGAAAAAAAATTAATATTATTGACAACTAGATTTATGTATATGCTAATTAACACACTTATACTTTACATTTTTAAGATTTTGGGGAATTAGGTTAGTATGTCGACAATTTCATTTAAGTACATTCGATTTTTAATATTAAATTTTTTAATACACAACATCGATATATAATAGCAAAGATCTTATTAAGAATATTGTATGTATAGCAAATGTATTAAGAACTTTAATTCTTTTAAAACCTAAATATATAATATTTAGTTTAATGAAAAATTATATTTTTTTTAAATTTATGTTTAAAATACACAAATTTATATCGGGCCTTTAAAGTATAAGCTTGCTGATAAGTTTAATATGGATTTTTATTCTCATGATAAAAAACCGGTATATAATTTTAAGTGTTGGTTAATCCATAAATAGAAAAATTTGCAATTCATTAAACTACAATAGCGTTTACTTTTATTGCTTGAATTTTTTTTAATGTTTATGGATTATGCTAAAAGATTTCTAATTAAACATATATGATGAAAAGACTATTTTTAGGTAATTAAGCACCATTTAATAATCACTGTATTAATAAAATTAAAAGTAGATTCATAATAAAAATGTATATTTATATATATATATTATATATTATATATATAATAATAATAATAATAAATACAAGTATTAGTTTTATCAACATTTTTCACTTTTTTTTTACTTATTTAATTTTTAAATATTTGGCAGGATTTTATTTATTAATGAGTATTTATAATTTAAGTTTAAACTAAATGTAGTCGTTCATTTAAATATAAATCGTTTTATTTTGAAACTCATTCGTTTCGTCTTATTAGAGTTATGGAAATTTTTGTCCATTTTTTCACAAAATTTGATTTATCTTTTAAAAATGTTTAAAATCTTTTATTAACTTTTATCGCTTTTATTTTAAAAGCATTTTGAATACATTTTAAATAGGAGTTATTTAAACATAAAATGTGTCTTATAAAAGTATTCGTTGTATTCGAAAAATTTTATAATTTTTCCATTGAAATCCTAATTAATTGCATATTTTATGTATATACTCAATTTAATTTATTTAATTTCTTACTTTAACTCCTTCAATTTTTGCTACAAAGAAATACAAATATTCGTTTATGCTTTAAATAACAAAAATTTAAAATAAGAAAGTTCGGCTTCTTTTGTCAAATCTTTAATAAATTTATTTTACGTTTATTTCTATCCACTACTTCCCAAAATTCTTTATTAATATTTTAAGTATTTTTCAAATAAAAAATACAAAAAGAAAACAAAAAAATTATAAAATCAATTTTAAAATTTTATTTAGAATCATTTTTCAAAATATTTTTTAACTTAAGGTATAAAAACAATATAACAAAAAACATTAAATTATACTTAAAACCGAAAGAGTTTTTATGAAATACAATAAGTACGAAACTTAGTTCATTATTTTAATATAAAACCCAACAGAATACGTGTATAAAAATTAAAAGTAATGTGAAATTCAGACAAAAAAAAAACTAATAACATTATAGAACAAAACCAATTTAATTTACTTAAGGCTATTTTTTGATCTATATATATTATTTTATATCTTTTTAATCATTTATTATTTGTATACACAATCAGTTTGTTTTTCTTTTTTAACAATTTGTTATATTTTTTTCAAAAAGTAGTTTGAATTGAACAACATAATACGTCAAATTATTGAAGCAAACTGAATTAAACCGATTCTCAATTAAAATCAAATAATCCGATTTGGTAAAGCTATACAATAATGTGTTTCAAAAAAAAAAATTTGGGATTAAATCCGTAAAATAGAGTATGTTTTTTTATAATACTCAGCTAAAATGAAAATATTTTTCTATATAAATTAATTAATTAGAGCAACACAACTATTTGAATTTGCTTTGAATCAGAAACTGATTTTCATAGCACTAAAATCAATAAAATCTATACTATTTCATATTACTTTTAAGTACATAATCATTTACTTTTTCACAATTAATATTGTTTACGTGGTTAGTATATCTTCATTTTCGTTAAATAAACTCATTCTAAAACATATGAATGAATTAAAAAAAATAAATTGTAGAGTTGTAAACTTTAAGAAAAGAATCCCTTAAGTCGACAATATTAGATTATTAAATTAATACCGTCGTTTCATGACTTTAGTTCAGTTATATCACTTCAAATTTCAAAAGGCGTGATGTTTGTTACTCAACTCCAAAATCAGGAGACTTCATATTATTTTGTTAAAAAATAGAAATAAATATTATTTTGGATTTTTCATTTTTTTAATTAATTTTTTTTTATATGATCAAACCGATGAATATTTGTCAAAAGCGTGATTGCAAAAGAGTTTTAAAAATTCAGGTTGGTGAGTATACATCTACAACAAAATCCCATATAGTTTAGAAAAACCAATTGGAAAATGGTAAAAATGATGATAGAGAATTTTTAGCTGCATTTGTTGTAGCAGCCGCAGCGGCAGCTGCTGCGGCTGCCGAAGTAGATGCCCCTAATGATGAATTATTAAATGCGCCTGCTGCAGCGGCTTGAGAGGAGGCCGAAGCGGCAGAGAAGGGCTGCTGGTGTTGTTGAGCTAAACTCGTCAAAAGTTGAGCAAATTCTTGTTGCATATGTAAACGCTGTTGGATCAATTCGTAATGATTTTGCGGTTTGTTGTAAACAAACTTAGATGAAGTTTTTATTAAGGTGGAAGAATGCGGATTCGTTAAAGAATTATTAGAATTAGAGGAGATTAAGGGTGCATTTAAATTATTCGGGCGTTGTTGTGCCAATATTTGTTGCTGTTCCTGTTGTTGTCTTTGTTGTGATTGTTGTATAATAGTGGTTGTTTTAGTTTTATTATTTTGTTGCTGTTGGCATTGAATGCTGTTGTTGTGATTATTGATTAGGGAATATTTTGAATTAATTATAGTAGAGTAAGTACTTGATGTTGAAGTTTTCGGTTGTGTGGGGTTGGAAGAAGCAGTAGTGGTTATTGAAGATTTGCTATTTGAAGAATTTAGTTTGAAATCGTTATTTTTTACGGTGGACATGTTAGTAGAGGAGGACGTCGTCATGTTAATTTTATTATTTGGAGTTTTATTAAATGTTGATGCCATGGTTGTGGTGGTATGGGTAACAACAGCAGTCAATTTTGTTAATAATTACGTTTGTTTAGTCTTGTTTGTCTTAAAACTAACTTGTAATACGCGGTTGCCCAATGTATAGCCATTCAATGACTGAATGGCAACAACGGCTTCTTCATAATTGGTCATAGTTACAAAACCAAAACCCTTACACTTGTTAGTTTGCAAATCGCGTATAACCTAAAATAAGAATTAAATTTAAATGTTGGCTCAACGATTAAGAAAAACAAAAAGCTATTCTTCAAACCTTAACGGACTGGACTGCTCCGAAGGGGCCAAAGAGTTGCCATAACACATTTTCTTCAGTTTCTTGTGCCAAATTATACACAAAAATGCACCATCCAGAACTATTTATAGGATTACCCGGCAACATAGTATTTGCCAAAATGTCACCTGTTAACGGTGAGTAACGGGAAATAACGGAACTGTAAAACGATAAACAATTATCTTGCTAATATAATTTTATTTTAACTAAAAGTGTTCTAAATTCTGTCCTTTTTTTATTAGGGACATAACGATTTAAGTACAAAAAATATATAAAAACAAAACAACTTTTACAAAATTAAAATGAAATTTTACCTGTATCTACCAGCTGCTGTAGGATGGATAGCAGCTGCTGCAGCCGCAGCTGCTGCTCCAGCAGCAGCAGTTGGAAAGCCTCGAGTTCTTGGATTTTGAGGTGTTAAATAAGCTGTTAATGGTTGAAAAGCCTTATTGTTGCTTGGATTGTTGGCAAATTTTACAACGATCGGTTCAGTTGCATTTTTCGGAATAGTCCCATTTAATGCTTTAATTGCTTGATCGGCTTCATGACGTTGGTCGAAGCGTATAAAACCAACACCTTTCGATAGACCTACAAATTGTTAATATTATAAAAGTTATATATGAAGACTATTTTAAAAACTCAATTCAAAAACATAATAACGAATGAAAAATTCACGAACATGTGCATATGTTTTGAAATCTATTAATGAAGTGTTTTTATTTATATACTTTTAATCTGTTAACGTTTCATGACAAAAATTAATATAGGAAATTAATTAATTTAAATTAAAACTAAACAAATTTATAAAAAAAATATATATAAAAAACATACCCTGATCAAGTAGGTCCTGCTTAATGGAACAAAAGTTTTTGGGCAAATTAAAAAAAAGAAAAAAGTTAAAATAATTTATTAAAAAGTAATATTTACAAAAATAACAGAAAAATAATAATTTAAAACGTCGGCTACAGTCCCGTGATTTTAACATTATTTCTTTATGAAAAGACTTTAAATGACTTTTTTCTTTAAAAGCATTTACTCACTATTATTCTAATATCAAAATTATTTCAATTTATTTGATTTAAAAGCGTTTTTGCATGCCTTTTTAAATTTTTACTCAGTAATATTACTAATTGTATTACTTCTTACCCGTGATATTGTCGCATAATATTCTTGAGGTAATTATTTTTCCATATGGACTAAATAATTGTTCTAAATCTGGTTGCGTCATGTTTTTGGGAAGACCGGATACATATAAATTAGCACCTTTTATTGATTCAGAACTAGGTCGGGCAATAGACACCTGTATATAAATATAAAATATGTATATAAATACATTTAACGAATAAAATCACTTTAAACTTTGCAGGGCTTTATATTACGTACCTTAATTGTCTTATTTTGCAAACGTAGACCATTCAATGAACTAATAGCCTTTTCAGCATCTTCTTGTTTTATGTAATTTACAAATCCATATCCCAGACTTTGGCCTATATGACAAAAAAATGAATAAGATAGTAAATGAATACATAATAAACAAGCAGTCCATTTTACAAACCTGTAACTTTGTCCCTTATTAATTTACAAGATTCCACTTCCCCGAAAGTTACAAAGAGAGCACGTATATCTTCTTGGGACATGGTTTGTGGCAAATAATTAACAATTAAATTTGTCTTTGGATCGCTATCATTGTTATTGTTATTATTTGCATTGGTGTTGGTGTTGTTTTGTGTATTCTGAGCGGTAGCTGCTCCGCCGTTCTGTTGTTGACCTTCAACCATTGCGTTGCCCGCTGATGAGCTGGTAGTCATCATTTAGAAATTAATTGATTTTAAATTGAAAATTTTATGATAACTAATAATTTTAATGTAATTTGAAGTTCTCAAACAAATAAAAAAAACTACCTAAATTTCTATCTGATTTGTTCTTTAGGGAAAAATAACAAGATTCTCTAAAAAAAATTTAGATTGTCTTTAATAAATACTATGCAAAAAAATTTTCGTGTTAATATTTTAAATAATACTGTCAGTTTTCTTTACTTTTTTATGTAAACATAAAATATTTTTCTAAAAAATAAAATGAGCTGTAATTAAACAGAAAACAACAACAAAAATTATACATTTTTTACAATTAAACATATCATTTAAATAAATACCTCTTTAAAATCTAAAGATGTGTTTATACTGTGACCTAAACTCGTAGCCTTAAACGATTTTCGAATATTATCGAAAACAATTTGAAAATATTGTTTTATTTTATTTTTTTTTACAAAAATCGATCACAATTTGTTTAAAAACTACTGCAAAGAAACAAAGAAAACAAAACAAATTAGCGAATAATTTAAATTATTATTCTTTTTATTTTTGAAAGGTTTTTTGTCAATAACTATGTTAATTTTAAACGAGGTAAGGTTGCATTGTAAGGTTTTCCTTACTTAGATCATTTTTTTAGTTAATATCATAAGTTTGTTACTAATATAATACCACAAGAAAAGATGCCTATCAGAAGAACGAACAGTTCAAGTGAAACCATAGATCAACAAGTTTTTATAGGACAAGGATTAATTTTACATATAAAATTATCCTTAACATTTTAGTAATATTAATCTATATTAGTTGATAATGTAAACAAACCGCAGTAACTAAAATAAATTATTATCAATAATTTATAATTAAACTTAATTCCGAATTCTATCTCATTTTAAATCCATATCATCTGCAATATCATCTACTATAGAAGTTTTATAAATATTTAGCGGAAATTAAGACACAGAAATTAAGCATAAGTTTTCGGTACAAAATTGTAATTAAAATAACAATTTCTAAGCAAACAATATGTAAATACTTGTCAGCATATGTATCTAGCAAGTTATTATTACATTATTTTCCATATAGTATATATTTTAATATAATTACTGTTTCTGTTAATCCAATAGACAAAAAAATACGCATTGCTATATCGTGCAAATTTAAAATTTAGAAAAAATACTTCGAAGACAAAATTAGAAATATTTTTAGAACTACATACTCGACAGTACGTACTTATGTATAGAGAGGTGCTGATGGAAATTTAATTTAGAGTAAACATTAAAACGCATGCGTTATTTTTTAAATCAGCATAAAAGAAAATATTTTCTCTTTCTTAAATGCACATTTTTCACTATTACAAGCAGCTGATTTATGATTATATCAAATTTTAATTCTATTAAAAATAGAATAAAATATTGTGATTGGAGTGGAGGCATTTTTGTTTAAGGCAAAAATCAAAAAGAACAACTTTTTTATTTTTATTTAGGCTTTTGGTCAGGGCTAATTCAAATTTCTATACCATTTAAATACATTATAACTAGACAAATTTACATTAATACCAAGCTAATAAAACTTTATTGGAAAATAAATCACATTCAACATTGAGGTTATGTTTTAAAATTTTTAAAGTCAAATACGTTTACATTTTAAATACCTTTGCCGCAAATATTAAACTATTTTTAACTATAATATTTATTTTCTCTATATTTTTTAGTATTTTATAAAATTCCTTCATAAATCATCTACCATATGCAAATACTTATATGCATTGATTACGAAACACACGTTTTGTTTTCAATAATACATTTAAATGAAAATTATAAATTAAGAAAGTGTTGATATAAACAATTTTTGTTTTTATATAACCGATTAATTTAACTATTGACAAAATCCATAAAAGAAATTCATACAGATATCAAAGTAAATAAAATTGAAAACAGTTTCTTTTGAAAAATTAAGAAAAACTCAGAACAAAAACGAAATAAACGAAACAAAAATAAAATCAAAGGTAAAGCCGAAAATTAATTAAAAATTTGAAGACGTTTCTTCAACTCAACAGAACCGAAATAAACTAAAGGAAATTTTATGATAAAATTCACGAAAAGCTCAAAATAACGAACAACCATGAAAACCTATTTGAAAAAAGAGAAAAATGAAAAGAATGGTGGGTATATAAAATGAAAAGAAAATATATAAATTCACCACAACAACACTGCAAATTTATCAATGGAAATAGTACTTTTTAAAATATTTTAAGATTGAAAAAATAATTATAACGACTTAATATATATACCAAAAATTTATATGTATATATGTATATATGCCACATACATATGTATATATATATATATATATAGCAATTTTGATTAAAAATGTTTGAAGAAGGCTAAAAGAAAAATAATATAAAACAAAAATTTATAAACTTATCCTTCAGAAATGTCTGAGGCTAAAAAAGAAAAACATTTAAAAAACAAAAAAAAAAACTTGTAAAACTTCTTACTTAAAACCACACTTAGAATGGAAAGGATTAAAAAATAGTAAAACATTAAAAATTAAGAAATATTTCTAGGGTGCGGCTAAATCTGTAACAAAAAAAACTGTTTGAAAATTTATAAAATAGTACAACAGGAGGTTTATCAAAATTGAAAGAGAATAAATCACACATATAGATATGTAGAAATGGAAAAGCGAATGATGCACAATACAATTGCATCTAAAAATATAAAGAACCGTTAGCCAAAAGCGGCAATTATTATAAATTCGCACATCATGCTTAAGAGAATAAAAAAGAGACCTAACCGAAAGTAAAAATTAATCACTTTTTAAGAGAATATACTTGAGAAAATCATGCCTAAATATATGCAATAATTGTAGAAATGATTTCTCTAAGAGATATTTGGAAAAGCTAACGTGGAGAGTTAGTTGAGTTTTTTAATTGCAGAACGGAGACAATTTTGATTTTCTGTTTGTTTATCTTCTTCAGTAAGTAGAGCGGTGTTTTATTTTATTTGTTTATTTTTGTTTACAATTGAAGAATGAAAATCCTGCAATTTCAGATGAGAAAATAGTACAACAAACTTTGGACTCACTGATGATTTTGATGATAGTGTGTATAGCTTATGTTTGTATGGTTATGTTTCTATATATGTTTTACATTGTATAGCCTATATGGGGGCGTTTATAAAGGATGCTACTACCAGTGCAAGAGTATTTAATGTACAAGCAAGCTTAAAGAGGCCAGGAAACTAAAAAAAAAGATGCAGCTTTTTTTAATTATAGTCATTGAATGGTGTTGATGCAACAACAACAAGTACGTATTATTGCAATACATTACAAATATATACATAGTATACAATACGCATATACATAATATACAAATAGAAATCTCTATAGAAAAACAGAGAGCAATTAAAGGGAGCACAAAACAGAGCAAGGGAAAAAAGTAGAATCAGGAAAACTATCAAAGGATATGTACACAATAAACTAAAAATTTCAAAAGCAAATACAATTAACATGAAACAATTTCACTACATAGTTTTTGCAGCTTAAAAAATATGGGTGTGGGCAAAAGAAAAAAAGAATAACAAAATGCATATAACTCACACTTTTTCGCTTATATTTAAATAAAAATATTTTTTTTTTCGTTATCGTGTGAATTATTAAACAATTGCTTATATACATATTATTTCTTTTTAGTTTTAAATTTTTTTTATATTATCTATATTTATAATTTTTTCACCTTTCTTAATAAATATTTTCCATTTGAAACTATTGCAATAACATTATGTTAGAAATTATTTAACATTAATCTTTTTTTTTTTTTCTTAAATCCGTTAACTTTTTTAACTCATATTCTGCATATGTATATATTTTGTATCAGAAAATTTAAGTGTGTTTGATAAAATACGTAGAGAATTGAAAAAACACAACTTGCTGCCGAAGAGTGCAAGAACTAAATGATTGCATATTTGTAAAAGCTGCAACATATAGTCCCTCTTCGTTCTGTGAAAAGGGACAACAGAGCCAAACACAACATACTATTAAGACTTTGTTTCTGCTGAGTTCTAAAGATTTATATAGAAATTTTATAGATGTTATGAGAGAATATAGTAAAGTTAAAAAGACCTGTTATGTTTACCATACTTTCCTCTTTTCTAAAATAAAATTTAATTTTTTAAGTGTTCACTGCTAAGGAAGTAATAATTAAAAAATATCCAATCGTTATTAAAAAGCATTATTGAATTAAAAATTTTTTAGTTGTGAACATAAGCTAAAGAGTTAAAAAAAATTGTAAATTATGAATATTAAAATAGAGTACAGACGAAAAAGGAAATGCAATTTTTATATCGCCAAACATGCCATTAATTGTGGTAGGTTAGCTTCTCAATTTCCTCTCTATTACGAAATCTCTTTATGCTCCATACAAAGCCTTAACTTCATTAAGGAACATTTTACAGGGGTGTAAACACATTTATCGAATTCTTAACCTAACACAATTCTTGCTTTATTTACGTTAAATTTCTTTTCAGCACAACAGAACCAGCTTGTAGGAATGGATTTTGTGCTGTGTGTGCGAGTGTATGCCTAATGTTTATTTTTTAAAGATTATTTTCTAAGTCGCCCTTTTGCTTAACCTGACATCTTCATTCATGTCAAAAGATCATTGAACTCTGTACTTTTCACACAAAATGTACTCTCTGTTATGTCTGCAAAATATTAGAAAACATACAGTAAAACGACGTTTATTTTAGACGAACAAATTTATCATGTATGTCCGATTTATTTATGCAGTTGTAAAAGTTGGGCGACCATCACCGGTGATTCGTGAGTTAAAGTAAATTAAAAAACAACTTTAGTATTATTGTACTACTTAGTGCTTTAATTTAGAGATGAAATAATTTTAATTGCGTATGCTATCCATTTTATACCTATTTTAGATTATATTTAATATAAAGAACTAAACTGTTCCATTCCACAAATAAAAGACTCATACGTAATGTTGCACAGAAACTTACAAATTTCATATTGCTTACCTTACCATCCTTCTGCGTGTAAAGCGAGAAAACGTGGAAAGCGCTGTTGTTGTCTTTGGCGAGGTTGACTCCGTCCAAGCGAATCCATTTTGTAAGAAAGCTTGGGAATTATTAAAGTGGACCGCCGTATGAAAGAAATTAAAAAATATATGGGGAGCAGATTTAATTGAGATTTTGTTCTTTTTTGTTTTCAAAGTAATACTTAGTAAATACTTCTGTGATGCACTTAAACTTTAGATAGTTGAAATATTGTCAAGACCGGTACTGGTTACACAACTCCTAATGTTGAGCACTAAATAAAAAGGAAACGGATGATCAGTAACGCCAACTTATATAATTTGAATAAAATGATATCGATAAAACAAATTTTTTAGATAAAAACATATGATTGCGTCTGAAAACCATAAAAGTATATGACAATGCATTAGGCAAAAAATTAATTAATACTTTATTACGCGTCCTTCGCAGCCACAGCGACTTTCCATTAGACGAGTGAATTTTTTTAAATTTCTCCTTAACAAAATAATTCATTCGAGTTTGTCACGATTTTTAGCTGACTATTTTTTATTTCAAAAATTTCTTATTTATCAAATTTTTTTATTGAATCCTCGTACTTGAAGTTCAGTGAACCAGGTTCGCTTTTATGCAAATGAGAAAAATATTAACGTATTTTATGGCATTGCCATATCAAAATCGCCATATGTTTATATAAATGTCAAACCTGTAGTCAGTACTTTGTTAAAAACAAACGTAGAAAAATCGTTTGATCTACAGTATTGCCAAGCTATACCAAACAAAATACGAGTAAACGAAAACAATGTAAAATTTCTTTACAAGTTAAAACGCAATTCACAATAGATAACAAAATACCAAACTAACTAATGACTTAAGTTGCCTGGCCATACATCAAAGAATGGACCAAACTCACCTTTTATGTAATTGAAGAATATCAATATACTTTTTTACTTCTCATTACCTGCGTTCTAACAACCATATGTTCTCCACAACACAACTATATAACGTAATTTGAAGGTACAATATTGATGTGTAACTGTGCTGAGTAAAATAAATATTACCAACACACTTAATTTAATCAGTTAAATTTTAAATGTCGCGTGCATATTAAACATTACCCAATTATAATTGGAGTGAAGTTCGAAAATTTTAAGAAAAGCATTAATCTCCTGTATCAACAACAATTTTTTTAAATGACATGTTAATTTATGAAAAGAAATGGTACAACAGAAGATATTATTATTATGTGATTAATTAATTTTTTCATTAAATACTTCAGATGTAGAAATTTTTCTCTTCGAAGTAATATAGAGCTGACTACTATCGTCAGATTTTTACGGTTAATACCGTTATTAAATAATGTTTACTATTATACATATATATGTATTGTTTAAATTTCTAATTTGNCAGATTTTTACGGTTAATACCGTTATTAAATAATGTTTACTATTATACATATATATGTATTGTTTAAATTTCTAATTGTTGTCGCTTTTTGTTGAATTAAGCCATTTTCGAAAAGAAGAAGAATTTTGGAAAGCCATATCGAGGTTAACGTAATCTGGACGAATAACTTTGTGCATTATATTGGACATTGCCTAGCAGCTAGGTGAGGGACTTAAATTAATCAGCAGCCTCAAATTAACTCATAATAAAATTTTAAGAATTTTATCACAATTTATTGTTGAAAAAGTTATGGGTTCACATTTCACATATTACTACACAAAGGTTGNTATTACTACACAAAGGCTGTTTATATAACAATAATTTACTATCCTACATATATGTACACTTCGCTCAACTTGTGAAAAAAGAAACTGCTTCAAAGATTTTGTCCTATAAGTCCACATAATGTATTATCTAACATTAGAGAGAAGCTAGATAACGCTACTCAATTGTGAAAAAGACAAAAACCAGATTCTGACTGAGGACTAGGATGCTGAGAGGAATTTTTTTTATATTTCAGTAGATGTCAAGCTAAGGTTTGAACTCACAAGTACTCATCTTGTATGCAGAGGACCACTATATCAAAATTTTAAATTAGTCCCCGATTTTAAAAATTCTAACATAATTGAAAATAAATAAGGATGGTCTACAAAAATTTTTTCATGGGTGAAAAGAAGTACTTAACTCAATTTTTAATCATTAAAGGAGGCACAACTCACTATCGAAATTATTAATTTAAATAAAAGCCTAAAAATAAATAAAAAGAAACAATCATCTGTTTATAGGAAGGAGAATATTGACCTGAAACATTTTTCCATTTCTGACTTGAAGGATTGCGCATGTACTTATATATACTGGTTTTTGCAGTCTTCAGCTCGTATGGTAAAGCAGAAAAACTAGATTTGTAGTTATCTTGTTTTTGAAAAAAATAGTATCAAATCATTCAATATTTATACAATTTGAAAAATTATTTCATTTTGGAAGAGGGTTAGCTAGAAAATATCATCTTGTTTATGTACATCATCTTTGTGTACCTGAACGTAATATATGTGTATGTATACATTTAGAGTTACGTTAAACTCATCCATTTGTTTTTTGTTCTTCTCCAACTGGTTAAAGAATGAGCAAAAAAATATGCTGAACTGAATTCATTCTTACTTTCTTTCTTTTTAATAATTATGTTATTTATAGAACAAAAACGTCATTACAGTTACTATTTGTTGATGGTAAAAATCTGTTTATATATAGTTTAGAAAAGTGAAATAACATATAACCGTTTCTTAAAGTTTTATATATTATTTTTAAATTTGTTATTCTTTTTGAATTAAACACTACATTGAGTAAATCATTGATTTTCCGATTTCTTGGTTGTTGGGTTTGTTAAATATACTTTGTTTTGTTCTTTTCAAACTTAATTAAAATATGTTTATTAATGGTATTTATTTATTATATAGTATTTAAGTGTTTTTTGTTTTTCAAATTTGTTTCTCTTTTTTGGTAATAATATTTATGTAGTATTCACATATTTTGTAATAAATATGCTTGAAATCTGTCTTGTAGGGGGAGAAGATCTGAAGCAGAAAATTGAATTGCAGTACGTATTCTTTATTTTTTTTTTAATTTAAGATTTAGAATTAAACACAAACAAAGAAACACAAAATTAACAAAAAAAAAATTTTTTTCTACTCAGAGTCTCATTATATAATTTGCCTTATCTTTTTTATACTTAAAATTTATATTAGTAATATAAAATATATGTGTGTATTACTTTATGTGTGTTTGGAATATTTATTTTCATTTAGTACATTTTACCCTAGAAAGTTAAATTTGCTAATTACATTATGCTTACTTTTGACACCAGCACAATTTGCATGTCCTTTCATAATGACTGAGCTTCCTCCATACCTTATATACAACTTACCACATTTATTTGGTTACATATTGGAGTCTGGTCCAATTATTCATTCTTCTTTTGTTTTTACATGGTATAAAAACGGGGTTGTATTGATCATTGTTGCTTATTTACCAATTTATATTTTACGATTATTAATTACTTGTTCAAATGGTTGTATATAAATAGTAATATTAGCAAATTTGTTGTTTCTTTCTTATATAACCAAATAGTTCACCATTATTCTTAGCAATTTGTCGAATGTTGTTGTCAGTTAATAGTCCAAAGAACTTAACATATGCATCCTTTTTTTAACGCTTGCTTTTTTGGTTTCGTCTTCATATCAGGCTTAACGTTCATTCGATTTCATATATATAAATTAAACAATAGGTTTTATTTACGGGGTTAGATGTTACTTAAATATAGATTACATATTTACCAGATTTAATTGATCTTATGAAAAGATAATTATAAATATCGCTTTCAATATGTAATGTATAAGTACAACGAACATGTCTTTTCTTAACTAATCATATTAGAATAATAGTCATAAAATATATAAATATATATAATGTACTATCTTATATATATATATATATATTATATATATACATTTATATACTGTATATATTTTATATATTTTATATATTATCTATAGTATATATATATATTATACTAATATATATATATCTAATATAAATAATAAAGATTATAAATATATATATATTCATATAATATAATCAGAATATAATATATATATATTATATATATTATGATATAAAATATAATTATTATAGTATATATATATATATATATATGTAATAATCGTATTATATAATTATTTTTCCCTTCTTTTCTACCTTAGAAAATATTACATTTATCTCTCTATAAATTACCAGACATTAGATTAGTAATCCTAAGTTTTATAGTTCATATCTCTATTTTGCGCTTTTTGACCTTTTATTAATATATAATATATTACATTTTAGATTTAGGCAGTTGTAATTTAATATAAATGGAACAAAGTATTATATTATTCAAAAGACAATAAAAACATTTGGTACAAACACCAAAAACAAATATTAAAATAGTATCACTTGCCAAATCAATTTCAAGAATATAAATTATTATTAACAATTTTTGTCTACACACATAGCTTTTAACACCGTTACTGTTTAATAATGAATTTTTTTAAATATACATTCAAACCAAATGTTAATATGTATTTTAAAATTATATTGATGCACATATTAAACATTGAAATTTTTTAATTATCACTTCCATGTACGGTATTAAAAGCATACTTACAATACTGCAAAAACTAAACATAAGTTGCTTTACTAAATTTTAAAATGACAGAGTTAAAAGGAATTATTTTTTTTTGTTTTATAAATAAAACTCAAGTTGTATATTTTTATAGTTTTAATAAAATAATTTTTCTTTTAATATTTGTGATTTTTTTCTTACAGAGAACTTCTATTTAAAATAATAATCTACAAAATTAATATTTATTAAAAACAGTACGAGGAAATGAAAAATCATAACTATGTGATTACATTAGAGTAGATATAATTTAATATCCTATATAATAAAAAAAATAATTCAATTTATTTTTCATAATTCTAAGGATAGAGTAAGATGCTCATAAAAACATTTCTACGTAGGTGTAAAGATTAAGTGTTATAAAATTAAATACATGGCCTTAACAAAAGATAACAATGTTGACAAAAATAAGAATAAATCGATATTATATGTTAGCCCGTAACTAATGAATTATAACAATTTTAAAATTATTCGTTGATTGTTTGTAAAATATTTAGAAAATTTATTGCTTTTGATCGAGAAAATCAAAATTGTATTTCACGACTGAAAATGTGTATACACTCGTATATAAACCTTGCTATATATACGAGTAAAACAAGAATTATAGTTTTAATAAATACTTGTAAGTTCTTAGTACTTTATTGTGAATTGTTTATGGATTTCCGTATAGAGAAAAATGATAAATTTAAGGGATAAATAATTCCTTTATATTAATATTAGAAATAAATTAAGCAACAATGACATTAAATACAGAAATGTTAATAAAGTATGTTGTATTGATTTAATTTCAATACATATTAAAATCTTATTTTTTAAAAAATTCTATTTAAGAAATTTTCTAAACATTTTTCAACATTTTTCTATTTTTTATTTTATAAAAATTAACTAAATTCAAAGAAAGAAACCCAGGAAATATAAATTTAAAAAATTAACAATTCAATATATAAAAAAAAAACTTAAATTTACAATAAAAATATATTTAACATATTTTTGAGCATATATTTTTCAATAAAAACAAAATTTATAAAATTATGACTTTATAAATAAGTTCATATTAGCAATTCTTTTAACTAAATATTAACTTAAAGTAATAATCAAGTTGTTCATTAAAATATATATACACATATATATATATATATTCTAATTGTTTTAAAATGTACATAACTATGGGTAATGGTTTTGAGTTCCATTTCACTTCGTATATGAAGTATGAAGAAAAATATAACAATAATAATAATGACTAATCAAGAAAATTTAATTCTTTTAATTTAAAAATTGACAAAGCACTATATTTCTAAAAAGGTATCTTTCGTTCTGCTGTTTTTCTGGAAAAATGTATTCAATATCATACGCGCTATTTACAATTCATATTAAGTTTTCCATATAGATTGAAGCAATGTTATGTGTATCAATTTAAAATCAAATAATCCAATATTCGGCTGAGCAAGTATTGATGGTGATCAAATTATGTTAATATCTCTTTTTTGTTTGTTTATAGTTTTATAAAAGTTACAGTAAACAATTTCATCAAATGATTTATTATTGAATAAGCATTTCATCTTTAAGTTTTTTTAAACCCGCCTGGACATAACGAAATACTTCATAGACATTACTGTGCAAAGTCAATGGACCATTTTCATGATCAAGAGCAATAAAGAAGTCTGAAATAATAGAAATATAGTGAATAAAATTAATATTTGATTACGGTTTTTACAATATTCAATCTATTTCCACTTACCCGTATGATTGCCTTGTCTAACTAATCGATCAGCTTGATCCCATAATTCATGACTACTGGCTAAATAATTGAAGTACTGATTTTGCTGGTATAAAGCTGAGTGTATATCTTGAGGCACTATTTTTCCGGGTGGTGTATTTGAGCCAGAACCCTATTTAAAAGAAAAATAAGAGAAGAAATTATAAATTAGACTTAATAAAATATTTTGTGATATAAAGCAAAACTTACCTGTGAACCTACTGAATTAGAAGGTGAGATAGAGGAAGGTGTTGTACCATTGATAATATCACCTTTTCCCGACTTGAAGAAGTCCGTACAAACCGTGTTGATTTGACGGCAAAAGTTTCGTTTCAGTTTAAAAAGCTTCAGAGAGATCAATGATTGGCAACGAAGACTGAAATTTTAAAAATACTGAATATGAATATGAATACTGAATATGGATATGCAATTTATTATTACTGAATATGATTTGTGTAAGTTATTAATTAAAGGAGTTGCTTGACAATAAATAATTGTTTATATTTATTTCTTTTCTATTTTAACATTTTGCTTTATTGTAGTATTCATAATAAATACATTTGAGTATTTATTCAACTGTAAGGTGAAAACTAAAACTAGGTTGAAAAAAGTAAAATTTATAGAGATTAGCTTGCTGGTATGCTGAAATGTTGAGTGCTCTCATTTTCTAATAAAAATTTCTAGTAGAAAAATTATTACTTATTGTTCAGCATGAAGGATCTGCTTGGAATATTTTCCACTATTTTACTGTGTTGATACATAGGTATTTCGACAAGATATTGCATTTATCCTCACGATTTGTTTAAATGCATTTGGAAAACAAGTAGAGTACATTCCGTGCTACTATATAAATGTTAAATACAGGTTTGGCAACACTCTTTTGTTTTAGAACGCTACTTATTTTTTGATGTTACTTTCATTGAACATTATTATGACAATCTTTTTGAAAAGATTACAGTTTGAGCATGTAATGACACTCGATTTGAATTTTGTACTCTTGTGGCTATTACCACAATTACCGCACGTGCTACAAGCCTGACCAAACATCTGATTGCCAGCCGTTGTAACTTTGGGTTAGTTTAGATCAGTTTGGTCACTGATATTCGCTTCTAACCTTTTATGCTTAAATAAGGAGTAATTTTGTCTCAATTCTTCTGATATTGAATTTCTAAACCTTTCGAATGAATAATCATTCATTATTAATGATCTCAATCAATTTCTTTAGTAACGATAAAATAAATAATTGACCATTACAACCCTTCAGTCAGGATTACGGCCTAGCTTCTCACACCACTTATGTTGTGTGGTGGTGTTAATTTTATACATGAGTGGCGGACCTACAGTTTAAAGTCGACTTCGAACGACAGATTTTTTTTTTTTGAGAAACTTTTCATGGCAATTTGATTTACTTTCAGAGTTTTTGCCAGAAATCTGCTGAGAGGAAGTCGCCGAAGCATTTATATTTCGTTTTTGATGTCTGACCGGGGATTCGAACCGTGGCCTTTCGTCTAATAAGCCACCACACTACCTACTAGACCACGGCGGCTTCATAACGGCTTTAGTAACGATACCGGCACCAATGTCAGCATCTATTAATTATTTCTAGTGAAACAAAATAATTTCGAATTATTTATTTTACTTATTTTGCTTAGTCTGCAACAACCAGTTATTAATTTGTATAAAGTGCAAGTTTAAGATTGAATAAAAATATCACTAAATACATACAAAAATTAAAGCCTTACCTTAATATAGCAACTTTATTGTGAGTTTCATGTTGATTAGCCGATGAAACTTGCAAATATCTGAATTTAGAAGAAATGAATCTAAAATTAAATAAAAAAAACCAAAATGTGAAAAGAGGAATTTTACATTTAATTTTACTGCTACGTATCTATATGTTTCAAAAAAGTGTTTGCACTTTACTCACTTAATCAAAGACAATGTATCCTTATACATGGTCCAGGCTGCATCTTCAGAACGACTATGTTGTTCCATGGCAGCACCAGATAAGAGAAAGTAAACTACAGCCTCCAAATATAAAGTCACTTGATTGAAAGTATCCTGTTCGCGGTCAGCGGCATGCTTACGATGAACAGCTTCTTGCAAAAATTTACCGTCTTTGCTGCAATTGGAATGAAAATGTTGCCCATTTAAATATTGACAGACTAAAAATAAATTTCAAACTGAAACACTCGACGATCTACAGGCTTTAAACTTTAAATAGCTTTTTGTAAATAAAATATTCCATTAAAAATTATACTATAGTTAAAGGGAATGAAAAACAATTTTGAGCAAAATTAACATAAAACAGTTGGTTTACATTTGTAATAAATTTTGAAATTTGGCCGTAACGGAGGAGTTGGTAGTGTTGTTGTTGTTGGAGGAGTAGGTAGAGGAGTTCGAATATTCAATAAATGATTCCGCAACAAACCTGAATTCATCACTCAAAGCGTCATCATCCCGTTCGAAATAGGAACGGTAGATAACTTGGGTTGGAGCTCCCTTCGTTGACGTAACTGCTGTACTCACTGCTGTTGTTGATTGCGATGAACTAGGAGCAGCTGATATTGCCGAATGACATTGCAAAGAGGAAATAGTTGATGGTATTGTCTTTGCTGGAGTTGAAATGAGAGAAGCATTCTTTGTAACTGGTAATGAAGGCGGTGGAGTTGCAGTTGGTAACAGTCCCACATTGGCTGGAGGTGGCATACTGGTTGAGACAACAGAGTTTGAATTGTTGTTTGTGTTTTGTAAATGCGCAGGACTGGCAGTGTTTGAGACATTGTTAGTTAATTTACTGCAATTATTATTATTTGATTTATCTGTATTTTGTTGTAGATTATTTTCCATATGTAACCGATCATGATTTGTTGGAGGAAATTGTTGGTCTAACATTTGATGTTCCTTCTAAAAAAAGATAGAAAATATTAGTTTTTGCAGTACAATTGGGGAATGACAAGTTACATTCTTTCTTTACCTCTCTTTGCGATTGATCTTGTCCGTTAGGGTTCGATAAACAAACATCCATCAAACCGGAATCTTTAGGGGATTTTAAAGAATCGATTATAATTTCTTTATGGTTTCCAGTACCTGTCAATTTATCTTTTTCTGTTAACGTCGTTGAGTCCTTTTCTTTTTTCCGTTTTTTCTCTTTGTACGGACTTGAGCTAGAACTAGTACTACGTTTACGTCTCAGTTTTGGCTCTAACGACATATCGTTGGGTGAGCATAGGGATGATTTTTCAGATAAATCACTGGGCTTATAGTCCTGTTTGAGTATTAAGATTTCTTGTTTTATGACCGCTGGATCTGTGGAAGAGTCGCTTTTAAATTTAGTTTCACTGCAGGTGTATTCTGAATCAGGTTCATGTTTTATTATCTGTTCGTGTTTAACACCGGACAAAAGTTTATTGCCTCCCCCACTGTTTGGAGAATTGTACCCTCTCACAACTGCTGCAGAACTGAAACCATTTGGAGGTTGCAGATGTTCCTTAGGAGTTGAGCCACCACCACACACACTGCCATCCGTTGAGCGACTACTTAAACGACCAGTGTTTCCATTTTCTTTTCCCAGTTCGTGAAGATTTTCTCTAGAATGTGACAATTCTCTTTCAGAGGCTGACGATATGGTAGAGGCAATTAGGATAGGCGTTCGGTTACCCGTACTTCTAGGAGTTGCGTTGCCACTGCCACCACAACTAAAGTTGCCACTAGATGTAGATTTTAAACGCATTTGGTTATTACATGATTGAAGATCGGCATTCAGTATTGTTTCATGATCATATATAGGAGTGCGTTCAGCGCAAGATGATAGATGGCTCTGTTGTTGTACAGGAACATGACCATATAAACGGTATGTATTGGAGTGCCATTCCATGGGTACATTTAACAATCTGGAGAGATCAATTTTACATATTAAAGATGTCGGAGGCGGAGGTTGCAACAATACTGGTGGTTGCTGTTGGATTTTGTGAGATAACGTTGTCAATGCTAAGGAAGAAGGGGGATTGGATAACACGTGATGCACCGCAGATACAGCTGCTACCGAAGGTGTGGGAGTTGGCGTTCTTGTGGTGGGAGGCGTTCGAGTAGGGGTTCTTGTTGGTGTCTTAATACGCTGCTGAAGTTTTCTCTCAGCACTGCTTGTGCTGCGATCTGGGGTACGATGCGACACTATTGCACCAGCAGCTAAAACCTGAGAAGCCAGTGGTGTCATGTTTATTGAACGCGGCGACCGCATTTGACCACTTGGGGTTAAACGAGGAGATTGTGCGGTTGGAGTATTCTGTGAGGAGTTGTGAAGAACTGAAAGATTTTCTTGTGATAACCTTAGAGCTGGGGATATATGTTTCTGTTGTTGTTGCTGCTGATCTTCAGACTGGTCAACTATTAAAACTTGACCCTGTTTTTTTGCGCCTCCTTCATTAGATGATTTGAAAATACGGGTCAGAGTGTTAATTTTATTTTTATCACTTTTTGGTTTATCACGCTTCAATTTCTAAAAATATAGGATAAGCGCATGAAAAGTTAAACAAATTTAAAAATCACTGCAGTTTTCAGATTCTTACCTTTTCGTTTCGAACCTCTCCTGAGTCTGAATCTGAACGATCCTCACCACTAGATTCCGAGAAGAAGGCACCCGCCGCTTTATGCGGTGATTGATGACTGGCGGAACGTTGAGAAGAGCTACCAACAGATGTTATTGCCACTATCTGCTGAGATGATCCCCCCGTTAATGTTGAGGCATTAGGTAGGTGACTAAAATCTTCTGCAGATGATTCGGATGATGAAGACGTAGATGAAGAAGACATTGAAATATTATGAGACTTATTGCTGGATGTTAACGGAGCTGATAAATCCTCTAGGGAAGATTTTCGAGTGTTCAGTTTTTTTACGATTCGTTTCGGGGGCACAATTTTCTGTTCTACTTCGCCTGTCAATTTAGAGTTAACTTTACAGAGTTTGGTTTCTTCTACTTCAGATGACGATGAATTTGTAATAATTTT
Source organism: Sarcophaga bullata (assembly GCA_005959815.1). NCBI lineage: Eukaryota > Metazoa > Arthropoda > Insecta > Diptera > Sarcophagidae > Sarcophaga > Sarcophaga bullata. The sequence continues at coordinate 68,583 of QOCX01000794.1, forward strand.
TTTTAATTTTTTTTCTTCTATCTCCGTGTCTGAGGCTGAGGATGACGATTTTGATATAGAACATGAAGAGGAATCTGATGACGAGGACGAATCATCACTTGCAACAAATGAAACTATTTGTTGCTTTACAGGAATGACCGGCGGAATTAGTTGTTGAGTAGGCGGTAAGTCCGCTGTAGATGCCGGTATTAGTGTTTGCTTAGTGGGTGAAGTATTCAAGTCTTGAGCCAAAGAATTTGAAGAATAAAGTCTTGATGCTCTCCTTCTAGCTGTAGCAGCAACATTTGTCACAGAGGCGGGTTTCTTGTTGATATCTTTTTTGGCGGTTAATGTTGGTCCTTTTGCAGAAGCCGAAGCCGAAGCCGACGACGTTGAACTTATATTTCCACTTTGGTTGGGGGTTGTTTTGCGAGGTCTTCCTCTCCCCTTTTTAGGACCGGTTACAGTGCCACTTGTACTTCCACTAACTGCAACATTAGGTACTGGGCTTACTAAACGTTGTTTCGTTAATTCATCCTGTTCCTCATCACTTGTATCGGGTGCTGCATTAGCAAAACTTTGTTGCTTTAGTTTCTTACGAGGTTTCTTTGCTCTCGGTTGTGCAGGAGGAGGTCTTGTTAAATGAGAGCTTGGAGACGAATTAATTGGATCTAAGCGTATCATAGTGACTGAGTTCAGCATTTGAGTTTTTTGTACCATAGGCGGAGAACGCGGTAAAGCTGTAATAGCGGCCGGAACACCTGGAATTTGTAAAGTACCACCAGGACCTCTAACTGGCAGACGTTCATCATCGCTGCTATTCGAGTCCGAAGAAAGATTTGACAAACCTTCTATGACATCTCCGCCATACGAGGTAACAGTAGTATGGCCTCCAGCTATAGATATACCTTCATGCTTGATTTGGGTGGATGGGATTGATACAAATTCTGAAGCATTGAGAATAGGTACTTGCTGTTGATTAACACCCATCCCTACAAGGGGTGTAGAAATTTCCTTCTTGATATCGCCTAACATCGGCGAAAGCGGTGTTACCGAGAGTCCCGCTGGTGCTTTTCGAGAAGGAAAAGCTGGATGGGGGAATGTATCACTTTTATTAGCAACTCTATTTCGCCTACGTATATTGTCATTATCTATATCGTTGCCATTTTCATCGTCCTCGTCATCATCGTCTACTTCATCCATTATCGCTTCATTCTTAATATTTGCCACATGCTGAGGAGGTTCTGGTATAATTTGAGCTCCTCCTCTAAGAGTGATAGGCATATTGAAGTTGGCAACATTCATAGAATTCACGGTGTTTACCATTGACGTAGTAGAAGGTGATACAACATCTTGTGTTGGCGTTTGATGTACAGGAGCTTTATTGAAATACCTGCTAAGTTGCCATTTTGTTGTGTTTGATGGTGAGGGTGTCTTATTTGACGAAGATGATGATGAACCGCCCGAAGGAGGTGCAGATGAGCCCAAACCAGAACTACTACTACCGCTGCCAGCTATTGAACCGGATGAACCAGGTCCTAGTTTCTTTTTTGTTGCTATTACTGAACCTATTTGTTGCTGTTGACTTATTAGCTGATGAGTAGCTGGAATAGTTGCCGATTGATGCGTTTCGCTTCTTGACGAATCACTTCCAGACTCACTTGAATCTGATGGCGAACTATCACTTGAATTCATTATTGAACGATTTTGTTTTTTACGATCGTCATCCGAATCAGAAAGCTCTAGATCGTTCTCTAATGTTGAATTCTGTTTCTCAATCGGTGGCGGTGTTGGCTTTTCTGTTTTCATAGGTTTTATTAATGTATCCTTTGATGGTCTGGGCAATATTGGAGAGTGTGGCACAGTGGGTGATGTAATGGCAGCAGCATTACTAGTTAATGATGAACTCTGCGCGGAGGAAGTAGAGGTAGATGATGTTGGATTGCCGGTGGATGGAGAGGGATTGACGACAGGTGCAATATAAGTGGAAGAGGTGGGAGCCGAAGATGAGGATAATGAGTTTGAGGCTGATTTCGAAGAAGGCATTTGGTTTGTTGAAGGATTTAAGGAAGGAGGCACAAATCTAGGTGCTGGCATTTGCATACGAGGAGGAGAGTCCAATGGCTCGACTGAACTTGTTTTGGCTAATATGTCAAACGAATATTTGTGCTTATTCTTTTCGTTGAGATTATAGTTGTCCATCAAAGTGTTATGAGGTGTTGCGTCAATGGCAGTTAACATTTTTGGAGGACAAAATGTATTGGTAACATGATTAATAATTTCTTTAATGTCATTCTAAAAAAGAAACAGATTTAAATCAACCAAAAATTAAATTCATGAAAGTTAAAAATACAAACTTACCTCAGATGGTAGTGCTTTTTGGCGTTGTTTTGGTATAGATGGTTGTGAGAAACGGCCGTTGTGGGCTGAAGATAACGAGGATACTGCTGTAGTTGGCGGTCCAAGATATGATTTCTCAATTGTCGACGTTGACGACGAAGATTGACGTCCATTTGGCATATGTGGTGTGGAAGGTGGCAACAAATTACCCGATGGAGGTCCTTTTGGTGGTGCCATCCCACTGCTCAAACGATTCACCGGTTGACCTGGATAGCCTCCTCGGCCATTATAGGGAGGTTTATTATCAGCCTGTTTGACATAAGGCGCCTGTCTTAATTGCTGCTGCTGTTGTTGATAATGATGTGGTGGCTGCTGTGATTGTTGTTGCGATTGTGGTGGGGGAGGTGGAAGTAAACGTTGTGATGATGTTGAGGAGGAACCCGTTAAAGAAGCAGCTGTCGCCAGACCAGAACTTACATTTGGTATAGGAGAACTAGTCGGCACTATGCCCGGTAGGACAGCATTTGCCGGCATTTGGCCATGACCCGAATTTGATATGCCTACCGTATAAAGATTAATAAAATCCTTGGCTTTCGAGTAGTCTCCCAGTTTAGCTGCAATCTTGTCATCATCTTCAGATGGATTCACACGTCGAGGTTCCGAAAATAATGCTACCTCCCGATTCGATGATGATGTTTGAACTTGTTGTCTTTCAGATTTTTCACGTTCTCTTCGTTGTTTCCTCTCATATTCATAGTCATCCATGCTGAAAACAGTGGAGACAATATTGTACATAAGCATTAAATAAAGACTAAAAATTGAAATATATATATATATTATATAAAATTATATATATATATTTATATCTATTATAATATATATATATATATATATATATATATATATATATATTATATATATAATATATATATATATATATATAATTTATATAATTTTATTTTATATAATTTTTAATATAAATTGACAAATCATTTAACAAACAAACAATTGTAAGATAATACAAATTCTATGTAACTCGATTTGAATTATTGTCGTCATTAAAGCCCCTATGAGCGGAACGAAACTTACATAGAATACGAAAAGCAATGAGAGCAATTATTGAAACGTAATTTAATTTCGGTAAACATTACATTGCTCTTCATATGCTAAAAATGAACGTACGTTCCGTCGACGTTTGGCTAACTGGGCATTAACAATTTATACTGACAGTAAAAGTGCAACAAAAACAACAAAACAAAAGCATAAATGGCAACAAACAACACATATGTATGTATATAAAAAAACAAAGTAAAACTTACTTGCAAAATAAAATCTATCAAATAATTTATGGTGATTTTGCTGATAAAATTTTTTGTACAAGTAAAACTAGTTGTAGTTGTTGTTGTCTTAAATGAAATATACAAAGTTTTAGATGTATATTATTGATTAATGACGGTAAAGTCGTATTTGTTGCTGTCATTGTTGTCTATTTACCTATTACAAATAATATATTGGAAATTGTGTTAATCAAAGCTTTTGTATAAGACAAGATTTGTCCGACTTACATATGAACGCACTACATTATTTCAATTTTATTAGAATTCAAAAGAAGCCCTACGTTTCTTAACTTTTGGATATAAAACTACTTATATATAATAATTTAAAAAAAAGCAATTAAAAAAAGAAAAAACTATTAAACAAATGTTTCATGCAGAGAGAATATTTCAAATATTTTAAATTGTTTATGACAACGACGTCGAAAAAATAATTTCAATTTTGCTTTCCTTTTCATTGTTTATTTCCTTCTACGATTCCGACCATAATTTATCAACATAATATCTGTACATATAAATATTTTAGGAAACTTAAATTTTTTTAATTTTAGTCTTTTCCGGTTTTGCATTTATTATTTAAAAAAAAATAAATAAAAGTCTGTTATCGTATCGTCGTAGAAAAATATGATAGTGATAAAAAAAAGAACTTCTTATATGTATATGTTTTCTTCTGTTCCTTTTTGTGTTTAACTTTTGTAACAATTTTTGCTGTCAAACCTGAAAGTAGGCAAGAGAGAAAATATCAAAATAAATTGTCGAACAGACAGAAATGAACACAATGAAGACGGACACGAAGAAGAAGGTGATAAACAAAAATACTGAATCTCAAAAAGAGAAACCAAGGCAGATTTATATAAAGTAAAACAATAACAAACAGAGTTCCAAGTCAATGTTAACATAAAGTAATGACGGCGTCATAAACAAATGATGTGACGGCAAGGCAGTTAATTTACATTATATAATTATAAAAAATTTGTTTTTACTGGTATTATCAAAGGCATTTTCAATCTATCTGATATATTCGCTTGGTTGTGTTTAAACCGTACTATTTTCGAACCATTATGCTATAAATTATCAAATGGACACGCAAATCAATTGAATGAAATCTCTTAATGTACTGGAAATGTATTTATTTTTTCAATTTAAGTGCATTTATCGAGATACAAAAAAAAAATAATAAGGGATGGAGATATTGTTCATATTTTACCATATCATTACTTAATCTACTTTAATTCAAAATCATAATGTGGGAACTGACTTATGTAAAATATGCGTTGTTAAAACTGCTTTATATAGAACTTTTTAATTAAAGTGGTAAGATGGTAAGATGGATCGATATGAAATGGATTTCATGACAGTTTAATACAATATAGGCATTAGCTAACTCAGATATTTATTGAAGTAATTTGTTATTATGTATTCCAACGTAACAATAAATCACTATTGTGTTAGTACATATCTATTTAATGCCTTTTCTAACAACAAACCGTTTTAATATATGTGAAAGGCCAAATATCGGTAAATGCTTGAGAAATATACACAATATACGATTATAAAACTATACGATAACAGAGAATAGTGCTCATTTAAAGGAATTAGTACAAGGAATATATATACTGTGCACCATTCATATAATGCAAATAAAACAGACGAGAATGACAACAACTAAACCAAGAAAATATCTCAAGTACCCCAAGCCTAAGAAACAAATCGACGAAATGTAAATAGGAACTTCAAACCATTCATGTCTTTCTTATACTATTGAATACGGCAACAAGGCGACAAGTTGAATACAATCAAGATTTATAACAAAAACACACGCATACATTAACCATATATGGTATATAGACATGTACTACATACATACATATATAAAAACGGATGCCACACACACTCACTTTAAAATTCAGAAAGATAGTCAAAGTGAGTTGAGCAAGAAGAAAGAAGCATTTGCAGGACATTATCAAGTGATGTTGATGGGGATTTATTCCACTATAACCATTAACCATTACCATTGGTGCTCTTCTGGTTTTATTTTATTTCATGATCTCTATGCTGTTCTGCTAGTTATTGTTATTATTGTTCTTCTTTCTTACAAGAATTCCTTCTATACAGACAAATGTAAATATATATATCTACAAAATATGTGTGTATGTCTTTCAGAGTATGAATATAGGATTTTTAGTCAAGTATATTTTTGAGCGACTTTGATGTACGTGTGTTGCATTTACAAATTATTGAAGTTAAAAAAAATTAAAGACAACTTTATGACAAAAAAATATTTGGCATTTTCAGAGAACATTTTTCTTTTCATGCCCTCCAATTTCAGTTTTTTACTTATTAAGAAGAAAAAGTCACAAAATGTAAAAAAAAATAATTACAACAGAGCTACATATACACATTTGTAAAAGATTTTTTTTTTCGTTTCAGATTCAAACAACGAAATGATTGAATGATGTAGATCATGTTTTCGACTAAATGCTCAGTAGAACAATATAAAGTTTGCGAATTAATGGAAACTTTCGTAATTGAATTTGTTATCAAACATGTATTTTTAACACTGAAACAATACTTACAATAAGTATCGATTGCATATCATTTTTGATTGTATTGAAATAGTATTAGAACTTACCTGTAAAGAAAAAACGAAAACAAATGTTGTTAAATATTATTATAAAAGTTATAATCGAAAATAAGTACATATATTACAAATACCGAGTTTTTATACCTTTAAATACATATAAAAAAATCTTTTCTAAACAGCAACAAAAAAATTGTTTAATATTTGAAAAATGATTGAAGAAAACTTGAAAAATGAGCGTATGAAAAACGAAAATGAAAGAAATACAAATTGAAAATTACAAACAACAAAGAAAAAAAAATGCTTTTATTTGGATGTCCAAGGAGAGTAAAATGAAGACAGTGTCTACCACAGAGTGAGAGCGAAAGAGAAATATAACATAAATAAAATAATCAAGGTTTTATCTTCTGCATTGAAGAAACGACTGAATGTGGCAGCAGTAAATTTATAAGAACAGGAGACCTTGATTTATTGCTTTTAAACGGTTAAAAAAAGAAAACGAATGCACGTATTAAAAGTTAAAAATGTACGGTAACGCATATCGGCTGTTTACGGAACTCAAAAAGGAAATCTAAATAGTCAAGAGCCGTTTGTGTTGTTTAAGGTTGTAAGTTAAATTACTACAAATATCGCTTGCAAAATTTAATGAACGAGAAATAAAAATTGTACGTAATTCGCAAAGTGTAAGTTTTAAAATTTAAATAAAAACTAAGAATAGGATAATTTTGTACACGTAAACTACATACATTTTCGTTTCTATATATATATTTCTATATATAAATAAAGGAGTAGGGTAGTTTAATATAGTAACAGATTTGGAAGAATTACTCTTGTTTTTGTGTTTTTTGTTTATGGCATTAGAATGATATTTTAAACCAAGATAGTATCTGTACATAGACTTTCGTCTTTAAAATATTTTGCACATTTTTTAAATACATAATCTGGAGATTCACTTTGCCGATTAAGAGTTTAATTCGTTTTATAATGTTTGAAACTTGATAGTTTTAAGCTGACAGAAAGATACAATAAAGATACAATTTATTTTCATTTTATGGAATATTTAAAGAGTCCATTGATATGTACATAATTTAACGAGTACATACGTATTTGTAAATCTTTCAATTGAAAATAGAAAATAAAATGAATTAAAGGAGTTAATCGCTAATGGGTCGGGCCATAATTACAATACATACATATATGCATTAATAATAATTACAATAAAAATAAGAACATTGGAAATTAAACTCAAGCAGTAAATACACACCCACTTTAGATTTTATATGAAATTGACAGCGAATAATCAATAAAGGGATTATAAGCATTGTTAGTATAAATGTGTTGTTTTACATTTTGTTATTATATACGTACATATGTATACATTTGTTATCTTGGTAAGAGCACAAAAGGAAAGAAGCAACCAATAGAGTATAGGGTCACAGTTTTCAACCTTATGAATATATAAACAAATACAAAAATATGTGAATCATTTTTAAAATTGTCTTTACGATCGATCAAGTAATTCCAAAGCATACAATTTTTAAATATTGCTCATACGCCACACAAAGTGAGAGTTTTACAGAGAATGAGAGGAAGTAATCGCAACATTTGGTACGTTTGTACGAGCATATATAGTTATGAACATACATATTAAGATATATCTTTTTTCAATTTGTTTATTTTGATTTTATTGTTGTTTTAGTTTTCATAAATTGTGTTTGCATTTTCCCTGTTTTTTTTTCGTCTTTGTATTTTGCGTAGTTTATTTGTATTTTAAAATGTATTTATTTTTATTTATTGTTCAGTCATTGTCATTTATATTGAGATTATTGTTATTGCCATTATTGCAATAAGTCGACGTTTAGTTACATTCGTCTATCATACGTTTTCAGAACACATGCAAATGTTTTAATTTTTTTAATCTACCTTATTTTTGTACTATTTAAATTCTTATTTACAGTGAGTATAGTATGTCTATCTGTGCGTGTGCGTATTCGCTAGAAAGCGGGCTCCATTGTATTTATGTTGATTTGTTTAAAATAGTGATGGACATTGGAAAGAAAAATATAGATATAACATAGCGTAGTGGTATCGATGTTATATCATTTATGACAAAAAAAAAACATCGAAGATTTCTATGCATCGATTGATTGTTGTTATAAAATGATTTTCATCGCCACTCAACTTTAAGGATCTGAGTGATTGGTTGGCGGTATGGCTGTCAGATAGTACTGAAAGCTTGTCGGTACTTTATGTTTAATTTAAATTGTGCATGTTTTTTCGATGACATAAGCTCCCTTCTTGTCTCACTATATGTCCTTGATCAAAGTATGTACCATAGAGCTGTACCTTTCATAAAACAGTACTAGCAATCAAATTGGCCCATTCAGTTGTATTACTTAGTCACGTTTCGAATTATGTCCTGGTTCTGTCCAGACAACAATTACGCCATATAATTGACTGCTTCTGTCTATATCTATCATATTATTTTGTCTATATTTATCATAGGCAACTGACTCGTATGGCTTAGATCACACCATCTCATTCAAAACCACCAGAGCTATTTTCAAAGAATATATTTCAAATGAAAAAAAAAATCTTAATGTTATTCATGTATTATTTTCAATTTGTTTAAAAAAATTAATTCTTACGAATATCGAGTGAACTGTATAAGAAATTTTTAAATTCATTTGTCAAGTAATAAAAATATTCTTTCAGCCCCCAGTCAACATTACGTCTTAACATGTCAATTTTGTTAACATATTCTTACCAAATATTGTTTGTTTATTTTTAGACTTAGTTAGGAAAATTACAAAATTTACATACTGTTAGTTATTTCATGTAAAATGTACATTTGCTTCATTTATTGTTAAAATAAATATCAAGCAACTGAAAATGCAAAAACTTCGCTACTGTACGAAAACATATGAGTTACATATATAAATATATACATATATATACATATGAATATGAATAAATACATATACATATATATTTACAGTTACATATAAACATATAACTGTATATGTATGTATGTATGTGGATTTCCAATATCATGAGATATCGTTCATAACTATTTTAAAAACATCCATTCATATTAATGAGAATTGTTCGTAGTTATAGGAGACAAACTTATAAACACATATCTAAACAATAGGACATCATCAAACACAATTATAAACGTATACACGTGAGTGTACATACGTATGTATGTATATATGTGAGAAGACAAATACATGGGTCTATGGAAAAGATTCAGCAATAAATGGTTGACAGACATATTATTAGATATTATATGTTCGTTTTTGGCGTTGAAATATCCGGGACGGAATTAAACTCAGCATGCCAGATATGTTGCTTTCTATGTCACCGAATGTGCCTTCCATCAAACGAATAAGTTATTTAAAATGATTTACACGTTACCAAACCCTTTGTACTTGCATAACATCAGCAAATTATAATAATAAGAATTTATATTTTTAATTTCAGATTTTATTTAAAACATGATATGTGGGTTCCAAGTTCTTTTAAATTTTCAACTAAAAACTGATTTATCTTTTCCTAAAGAAAAGGCATGAGTTTCGCATACTTTTACACACAGCAAGAGTAAATCCCTTTAATATTTTTTAATCTAACCCCAAACTGTTGTGTCCTGTTACGTACCGTTATTAGAGAGTGCATGTATGAGTTTGCGTTATACCTACATCTACACAGGCACTAGTCTTATACATATAGTATCTTTTTCACAATTTATATCTGACATTACATTGTCAAGTTGTATATATTCTAAGGGGCATTATTATAAAAAAGACAAAAAAAAAAATAAAAAAACAACTCAAAGCGAATTATGAAAAATCGGAAAGAGGAAAAAAACCAGCGCGTCTATAAATTTACAGAGTCCTTATTCTCATTCTCTTTGCTATTGTTGTCAGTGTCGTTTTGAATTGTATTGTCTGCTTTGATGCAGTAAAAATGTATAAGGGTATATGTGTGTGCTCGTTTGTATACTTGTGTAAATGCATGTACGTTTGCATGTTTGTATTACATTCCAGATGGACAGATACTACACATAAATTCGTAAATTATTTACTACACACCTAAAAGTATGCTTCCCTATGTAAGCGATGTATTTGTTTAGTTTATTGTTACACATGCATACGACATACGCACAAGCCAATATCATACATATATGTACATACATTTATGCATGCATATGAGAATACAGATATATTGTTTGTTGAAATCTTACTTTTGTTCGTCTGTTTGTCTGCATGTTACGCAAGTGTGAATGCCTGCACACAAAACAAATCTATGATTTTTGTACGTTACGTGTGAGTAAAACTATGTGACAACATTAAATTAATACCACATTTCACACAAGCTATCACAGTCCAATGTTGTGATGCATTGCTGCGTGTCAATTTTAAATTAAAAATATAAACTGTTGAACAATAAAACAAAAATACATTCCTTCCTTTCCCCTCTGATATTCTATTAAAATAATTCGTTACTTTAGCTAAATTTTGTTATATTCTACAGTATATATCCAGTTTTTCAACCTGTCCATTTGCTATTTTACATGTATGACGGACTTTTGAAGTCTTTTATATTTTAAGTTTTTTAGAACATTTTTCCATTTACAGATGGTTTCGATCGCTTGGGGACCAAGTATTTAAACAGTTATACGAACTAATGTTGATATTAAAAAAAAAACGGTATGTACATGTATGTACGTATCTGGGATATAATGAATCTTTTCTTGTACTTCATAAGCACTCATGATAATTTTGAAAATAATGTGAAAGTAACAGTTTGAAATGCTAACTACTCTGGATTCATTCGTCATTCACCACAACGTGAGTTTTTATAAGTACACGTTGTAATGAGTATGGCGTACAACGTTGACATCAAACTCATACAATTCGAATATTGTTTGGGTTCAAAGCTTTCATAAGCCTACTCATTTAGATTCATAACTTTAGAAAAATACTTATAATACTTATAAATGATTCGAGTAGCTAGAAATATTCACCAAATTTTACAGTCTTAGTTATTGTTGCATTTGCAAAAAAAGAAAAGACACATAAGCAAAAAGGACAGAGCAGCAAACAGAGCAAACATGCAACCTTCTAGTGACTAGTTGAATGTTCATACGCGATTCATACTTATTTTGTGATT